>VSMD01068195.1:14976-57449 GCA_008750895.1 Mirza zaza | reverse complement strand
ATCCATTTCTGTTTCTGTGCCGCTGGTGAGGTCTCCCTTATTCTGTGTCTTGGCTGGGCCCTTTGCTGCATAGTGGGCCCTCTTTCACCTTGATTCCTTCTCCCTCGGCCTGTCAGCAATCCTTTGGACCTATTCCTGGATGTGAATTCCTGGGTGACACATTTCTAATAAAGTCACCATTTCTTACCAAGTGGTAGACTCAGTTAACTGGCATTTCTCTGCTTTCAGGTTGTTGGCATGGAGTGGAGGGTGAGGAGGCCCATCCCAAGCAGAATGTTTCTATAGAAGAGGTGTCACAGGTCAAGATCTCCAATGCAGACCTTTCCACCCAGAAGGTTAACTCCTGTGACATGTGTGGGCCATTCTTGAAAGACATTTTGTACCTAGCTGAGCATCAGAGAACACACCCTGAGGAGAAAGCCTACACATGTGGAGCATGTGGGAGAGACTTTTGGTTCAATGCAGACCTTCACCAGGACCAGAAGGAGTTCAGCAGAGAGAAGCCCTTCAGATGCTACAAGGACGGGGATTCGTTTGTGAAGAACTCTAATGTCCACCTGTCAGAGAAGCCCTTTGCTTGCGGGGAAGGTAGGAAGGCCATTCTGGACAGCCATGATCTCCAGCATCAGGCCATTGACAGCAGGATGAAGCCATCTTTCAATTTTGGACAGCTCCCAGAAATCCGTACCACACAGAAACTCTTTAAGGGCAACAACTGTGGAAAAGCCTTCCTAAAGACTTCCACCTTCCCCAACCACCTGAGAACTCATTCTGGTGAGAAATCAACCTTTGTTAATCAAATATTGCACACTGCAGAAATATCCCATGTGTGTAAGGAGTGTGGGAAGGCCTTTAGTCACCTGTCTAAATTGAGGAAGCACCAGAACTTTCACACTGGAGTAAAATATTATGAGTGCAGTGAATGTGGGAAAACCTTCAGCCACAAACTCACACTTGTTCATCATCAGAGAATTCACACAGGAGAAAGACCTTATGAGTGTAGTGACTGTGGGAAAGCCTTCAATAACAGGTCACACCTCATTCGGCATGAGAAAGTTCACACTGGAGAAAGGCCTTTTGAGTGCTTCAAATGTGGAAGAGCCTTCAGCCAAAGCTCCAATTTCCTTCGGCACCAGAAAGTTCATACCCAAGTAAGACCTTATGAGTGTAATCAGTGTGGTAAATCCTTCAGCCGAAGCTCTGCTCTCATTCAGCACTGGAGAGTTCACACTGGAGAAAAACCTTATGAGTGCAGTGAGTGTGGAAGAGCTTTTAACAATAACTCGAACCTTGCTCAGCACCAGAAAGTTCATACCGGAGAACGTCCTTTTGAGTGCAGTGAATGTGGAAGAGACTTCAGCCAAAGCTCCCACTTTCTTCGACATCAGAAAGTTCACACTGGAGAACGGCCCTTTGAATGCAGTGAATGTGGTAAAGCCTTCAACAATAGCTCTACCCTCATTCAGCACCAGAAAGTACATGAGGCCTTTGCTGGGCAAAGGCCTCATGAGTGCAGTGAATGTAGAAAGGCCTTCAGCCGCAGCTTCAGCCTCATTCAGCACTGGAGAGTTCACACTGGAGAAAGGCCTTATGAGTGCAATGAGTGTGGGAAAACCTTTGCTCACAGCTTCAGTCTCATTGAGCACTGGAGAGTTCACACAAAAGAAAAGCCTTATAAGTGCAATGAATGTGGGAAATTCTTTAGCCAAAACTCCATTCTCATTAAACATCAGAAAGTTCACACTGGAGAAAAGCCTTATAAGTGCAGTGAATGTGGGAAATTCTTTAGCCGAAAGTCCAGCCTCATTTATCACTGGAGAGTTCACACTGGTGAAAGGCCTTATGAATGCAGTGAATGCAGGAGAACCTTCAGCAATAACTCCCACCTAGTTCGTCATCAGAGAGTTCACACACAAGAAAGGCCCTTTGAGTGCAGCCAGTGTGGGAAAGCTTTTAGTGAGAGATCCACACTTGTTCGACACCAGAGAGTTCACAACAGAGAAAGGACTTATGAGTGCAGCCAATGTGGGAAAATCTTCAGCCACCTTTGTAACCTTGCTCAGCATAAAAGGATTCATTCCTAAGTGGATCTTTATGGAAGCAGAGTTTGTGAGAAAATTTTCAGCCAAGTCAAACTTCATGCAGACGAATCCCCGCCCCAGAGAAATTACCTATTTGTGCTACGAATGTGGAAAGCCTTTAGAAGCTACTCTATCCTTTCTGATTAGCCCAGGAATCTTGGCAGAGCCATCTCACCCTAGAACATAAAGCAGAATCCATAACCACTTTCTATCCTGCCTGGATCCAGATATTTGCAGCAGTCCTCTCCTCATGCATGGGCAAAACAGCTCCCTCTGTCTCCTTTCCCCTTTCCTAGAGGGAAATCAAGATTGTCCTCAGCCCACTAGTATGTCTTAATTCCCATTCCCTCCAAGAGGTTTCATCGGTTAACTGACCCCATGCGGGTCAAGGGACCTTGAGGGGAATTCAGTTTGAGCTTCTCAGGAAGATGCACATGCCTCATGGATGTGGTAAAGTCTGCATATAACCCCTATGATATGTCCAGTGACCCGACAAATTACCGTTCACCTACCTCGTCTGGTCTATGCTGTGTGATACCAACGACCTCATTGATCAAATCACCTTTAATCCTAGGGGTTCTATTGGGGTAAGTTGAGGAAAGGAATAGGTATAGTGGGGAATGACTTTGGGGGGCACAGGAATTGCCCCAGGGCATAGTAAGAGGGTAGGGAGCCTGTGTCCTATTGTGTTCTACTTTGGATTGCTGTATGAAGGACTGGGAAAGACTGAAAGGCTCTAGAGTGAATGTAGGGGCCTATGTTTCAGAGTTACCTGAGGACTCACAGCTTACTCTGAGGAAAAAGAAATTAGTCTACATTACTAATATGGTCTGTTGGATCAGGAGGTAGGTCCTTGGTTCCCTAGGAGAAGTCTGGGTTTCCCCAGCTGTCTAAGGGGAACTGTCTTCTGGTTCCTAATGAAGTAATGAGCCTGGGAGGCTGGTAGGGATGGTCACCAAAGCAGAGATCTAAAGGGGCCCAGTGGGAACTATATATGGGTAGAGAAACACTAGGTGTGAGGAAATAAATACAGAGTTGGGGAGATTGGTAAACTATATGGCATGTGCCATCCTGGACAAAGGAGCAGTCATGGCTCCCTATATCTGGCTATACAGATGAGCAGAGCAACTCAAGAGCTGTAGACCTGTGTACCTCCCATGCCAGAGTTCATCCTTAAAGCAAATACAGTTTTGTGTGCATTTACCTTATATCTCTTGGACCATATCTTGGCATCCATCACCCCCTAGGCAGGAACTCAGGACTGAGAGAAGTGATATCCAGTAGTCCAGGGAAGTGGTTTTTGTAACCTGGCCAGGGTTTCTGGTCACTAACACATACTGCCTTCATGGCTTTACAGTCCTGCTGCCCAACAGGAGTGAACACAAGGGGATTGGGGGCGGGTTTTTTTTTTTTTTTTTGAGACAGAGTCTCGCTTTGTTGCCCAGGCTAGAGTGAGTGCCGTGGCGTCAGCCTAGCTCACAGCAACCTCAAACTCCTGGGCTCGAGCAATCCTGCTGCCTCAGCCTCCCGAGTAGCTGGGACTACAGGCATGCGCCACCATGCCCGGCTAATTTTTAATATATATATATATATTACTTGGCCAATTAATTTCTTTCTATTTTTATAGTAGAGACGGGGTCTCGCTCAGGCTGGTTTTGAACTCCTGACCTTGAGCAATCCGCCCGCCTCGGCCTCCCAGAGTGCTAGGATTATAGGCGTGAGCCACTGCGCCCGGCCTGGGGGCAGGTATTTAACATAGCTGACACATCTAGTATTTAAGAAGGAGCTTGAGATCCAGAATCTTGTAGAGTCTGGTATTTGGCACCTATTACCAAAAAAAACAAAACCATGTAAGTTCAGCACAATCCACATATGAGCTGTTGCTGTTTCTTTATCTAACTCCCCCTCAGCCCCCATACAGGGAGTACTCTTCACAGAGAACTGGCTGAGATATTAACAGGAGTCCGTTTAAAGAAGGACCTGGCCAGGCGTGGTGGTGAGGACCTATAGTCCCAGCTACTTGGGAGGCTGAGGTGAGAGGATTGCTCAAGTCCAGCCTGGGCAACAAGTGAGACCCATCTCTTAACAAAGAAGAAAATAGAGGCCTGGGCTCACATCACTGAATATGGCGTCAATAGCTACTATTGCTGCCACTTCTGCCCCAGGTGCCTCTTTTCTCTCCACAGGCCAGCAGGCTTACTAGTGGGGTACCTGGCAGAACCAGTATTCCATCACTGGTCGTTCCTCACACTGACCATGGCACCCTTGGCCTGCCAAAGAGCCTATGAACTCTCCTGGCTGAACATTAGGCATTATAGTAGAAGCCCCACACATAGAAGTGTATCAAACCTTCACCACCAACAGAACCATTACTGGTGGAGACGGCCTTTGCAGATGTGGCATGGTGCAGAGGCTTATTTGTAAAGAGCATTTTTCTGTTCATGCACAGCAGAGTTCACAAGTGAGAGGACCCCATCTAGGGCCAGGCATTTGTGAAGGTCTTCAGGGGTAACTGCTCTTCCAGCATTGGAATACCCAGAGCAGGGAGAAGCCCAAAGCAGAATGACATGTGGACAGTCCTCCATCACCAGAGTACTCATGGCACAGGGAAGTGACAAAGAAGAGCTAAGTGGGAAGACAATCCCATGCAGCTCCAATCTCAGACAACTCCAGGCAGGCCATACCCAACAGAAGCCCTTTAAGAGCAGTGGCTATGGGAAGGCCCTTATGAAGACTTTTGCCTTCTTCAACCACCTGAGAACCGACACTGAAAAGAGGCTCTTTATTTTTTATTTATTTATTTATTTTGAGTTGGAGTCTCGCTTTGTTGCCCAGGCTAGAGTGAGTGCTGTGGCGTCAGCCTAGCTCACAGCAACCTCAAACTCCTGGGCTCAAGTGATCCTCCTGCCTCAGCTTCCCGAGTAGCTGGGAATACAGGCATGCGCCACCATGCCCAGCTCATTTTTTCTTTTTTTCTTTTTTTGAGACAGAGTCTCACTTTATTGCCCAGGCTAGAGTGAGTGCCATGGCATCACCCTAGCTCAAACTCCTGGGCTAAAGCAATCCTGCTGCCTCAGCCTCCCAAGTAGCTGGGACTACAGGCATGCGCCACCATGCCCAGCTAATTTTTTTTCTATATATATTAGTTGGCCAATTAATTTCTTTTCTATTTATAGTAGAGATGGGGTCTCGCTCTTGCTCAGGCTGGTCTCGAACTCCTGAGCTCAAACGATCCGCCCGCCTTGGCCTCCCAGAGCTAGGATTACAGGCGTGAGTCACCGCACCCAGCCTCATTTTTTCTATATATATTAGTTGGCCAATTAATTTCTTTCTTTCTTTTTTTTTTTTTTGAGACAGAGTCTCACTTTGTTGCCCAGGCTAGAATGAGTGCCGTGGCATCAGCCTAGCTCACAGCAACCTCAGACTCCTGGGCTCAAACAATCCTGCCTTAGCCTCCCAAGTAGCTGGGACTACAGGCATGCACCACCATGCCCAGCTAATTTTTTCTCTATATATTAGTTGGCCAATTAATTTTTTTCTATTTATAGTAGAGATGGGGTCTCGCTCTTGCTCAGGCTGGTTTCGAACTCCTGACCTCGAGCAATCCACCTGCCTCGGCCTCCCAGAGTGCTAGGATTAGAGGCGTGAGCCACCACACCTGGCCCTAATCTAATATTAATACTTATTATTCACTGTCTATGGACTGCCAGACTCAGAAAAAGCTTTTCAAGTCCTGTGTTGTCTTCTAGGGAGTTTGCTCCTGCATTCTTTGCCTCAAAGCATAAAAACTAAGTTTTTATTTATTTATTTTTATTTCAGTATATTATGGGGGTATAAATGTTAAGGGTACATATATTGCCCATGCCACCCTCCCCCAAAAAACTAAGTTTTTAATTCAATGTCTTTATACAAGTATTTGCTTTTCGATGTACCTATCGCCTGTGAATGATGTATAGGTCCTTCTAATTAGTGTCTTGTGGCATAGGATGTGATCCATCAATCTAGGAGAATGTTCCATGAGCTGATGAGAAGAACATATATTCAGTAGTTTTGTGTTAGAATGTTCTGTAAATGTCTGTTAGGCCCAATTGTTCTAGAATCCTGTTTAAGTCCATTGTTTCTTTATTTTCTGCTTGGAGGATCTGTTCTGTCAGTGGGGTGTTGAAGTCCCCAGCTATTACAATGCTGCTGTTTATCATTTTGTTTAGATCAGGGAGGGTTTGCTTTTTGAACCAGGGCACACCTGTGTTAGGTGCATAGCTATTTAGGATTCTTATGTCTTCTTGTTGAATTGTTCACCATTATATAATGACTGTCTTTGTCTTTACTTTTGTTGATTTGAAGTCTATGTTATCTGATATGAGAATGGCTACGCCAGCTTTCCTTTGGTTTCCATTTCCATGGAATATTGTTTTCCATCCCTTTACCTTGAGTCTGAATGAGGCCTTGTGGGTTAGATGTATTTCCTGGAGACAGCAAATACTTGACTTGTATCTTTTTAGCCATTCAACCATCCTATGTCTCTTTAGTGCCCCCATACACACACACTTTTTAATCGTCAGAAAATTCACAACAGAGTACAAGGGGAACAAATACGGGAAAGCCTTTACCCACGGCTCCTGGAATCCTAGGAAGCATTATATCACTGCTGTTTGCTGTTGCAGAATCCATTTTTTATTTATTTATTTTTTTTTTTGAGACTGAGTTTCACTTTGTTGCCCAGGCTAGAGTGAGTGCTGCGGCGTCAGCCTGGCTCACAGCAACCTCAAACTCCTGGGCTCAAGCAATCCTTCTGCCTCAGCCTCCCAAGTAGCTGACACTACAGGCACGCGCCACCATGCCCAGCTAATTTTTTCTATATATATTAGTTGGCCAATTAATTTCGTTCTATTCATAGTAGAGACAGGGTCTCGCTCTTGCTCAGGTTGGTTTTGAATTCCTGAGCTCAAACAATCTGCCCGCCTCGGCCTCCCAAAGAGCTAGGATTACAGGTGTGAGCCACCGCGCCCGGCCCAGAATCCATTTTTATTAGTTATCTACTGCACTGTAAAAAATTACCCGAAACTTAGTGGCTTAAAACAACAGTACTCATTATCTCACCATCTCTATAGGTCAGAATTCTGGGTGCAGCCTAGTGGAGTCCTTTGTTTCAGGGTTTCTCAGAAGGCTGACATCAAGGTGTCAGCTGAGAGTATAATCATCTAAAGGATCAACTGAGGAAGGATCTGCTTCCAAGCTCATTCACATGTTATTGGCAGCATTCAGTTCTTTTGGGCTGTTGGACTCAGGGCCTCTCTGTTTTGTTGGTCAGAGACCATCTGCGGTTCCCTGCCACATGGGCCTCTTCAGAATGGCAGCTTTCTTCATCAAAGCTTTAGAGAACATCAACAAGACAAATCAGTCATTTATCACCTGATCACAGAAGTGAGATCCCATCACCTTTGCTATATTCTATTTGTTAGAAGTGAGTCACTTGGTCCAAGCTACAGTCAGGGGAGAGGATTACACAGGGGATGAGTACCAAAGGGCGGAAGTCACTGGAGCCATGTCACATGCTGCGTACCACACCATCTATTCTCTCTCTCTCCTTCTTCTTTTTTTTTTTTTTGGTGAGACAGAGTCTCGCTCTGTTGCCCGGGTTAGAGTGCCGTGGCATTAGGTAGTGGTACCAGTGCTTCAACCATACCTGGATGGCAGAAAATGCTTTCCACCACACCTTACTCTCACCTCAGACCCCAATTTTGACATTTCCAGACCTATTTCCTAAAGAAGAACCCAGCTCCTCTTCCCACCTAGCCACCTCTGGCCTCTAGCGAAGTCAGGCCAGGTACAGCTATGTGATTAGGAGGAGGTTCAGCCTGATGACCAGTGACTCAGAGCTACCAGTCTTTGGCCCTGCAAAATGACAACAGCCCATCCATCTCTGACCTTGTAACCCTGAAGGAATCACTAAACCCTCAGAGGATATGAAAACAAGACACCACTCTGATTCAAGGAGGTGACTCCAGAAAGGAGCGCAAATGAAAATATATAACTAAGAAATTTCAACATGGGTGGTGGTGGGGAGAGGGGAATAAACAGTGAAACATCAGACCTGGTTAACCTGGGTTGAGATCTCAGCTCTGCCTTTTACCAGATCCTACCTGCTGTGTGACCTTCAATAGCCTTCTCTCTGCCCTCCAGTCTTTTCGTCTGTACAGTGAGAATAATAATGGTTCCTAGCCCATAGGTTTTCTGTATTAAATGTATTTCTACTTATTAACCACGAAGTATCAGCTCTTATTGTTCACATAATCAACATTACTGTAAGTGTAAATTCAATGCAAAGAAAATTATTTTTGAAGTGTTGTTTGTCCTGGATTTTTATGCATATAGCAGAATGAGATGTAGTCAATTTTTATCAGTCAAAATGTTTAAAATTGGCCAGGTGCAGTGGCTCATGCCTGTAATCCTAGCACTCTGGGAGGCCAAGCCAGGCGGATCGCTCAAGGTCAGGAGTTCAAAACTAGCCTGAGCAAGAGTGAGACCCCGTCTCTACTATAAATAGAAAGAAATTAATTGGCCAACTAATATATATAGAAAAAATTAGCCGGGCATGGTGGCGCATGCCTGTAGTCCCAGCTACTCGGGAGGCTGAGGCAGTAGGATTGCTTGAGTCCAGGAGTTTGAGGTTGCTGTGAGCTAGGCTGACGCCGCGGCACTCACTCTAGACTGGGTAACAAAGTGAGACCCTGTCTCAAAAAAAAAAAAGTTTGGGCCGGGCGCGGTGGCTCATGCCTGTAATCCTAGCACTCTGGAAGGCTGAGGCAGGCGGATTGCTCGAGGTCAGGAGTTTGAAACCAGCCTGAGCAAGAGAGAGACCCCATCTCTACTATAAATAGAAAGAAATTAATTGGACAACTAATATATATAGAAAAAAATTAGCCAGGCATGGTGGTGCATGCCTATAGTCCCAGCTACTGGGGAGGCTGAGGCAGGAGGATCACTTGAGCCCAGGAGTTTGAGGTTGCTGTGAGCTAGTGATGCCACGGCACTCACTCTAGCCTGGGCAAGAAAGCAAGACTCTGTCTCAAAAAAAAAAAAGTTTAAAATTATTAATACTTTTAAATATTTACATAGATTTTACGGTTGAATCTTTTAAAAAACAGCCTGAGGTAAAAGACAATAAACTGCAGGCACTTAAAATGTACAACCTTATGAGTTTTGACATATGTATACACCTGTAAAGCCATCACCACGATCAAGATAATGAACATATCCATCACCCCCAAAAGTTTCCCCTTCACAATTCCTGCCATCCTTCTGTCCCCAGGCAATCACTGATATGCTTTTCATCACTATAGACTAGTTTTCATTTTCTAAAATTTAATATAAATGAACTTGCTCAGGCTGAGGGTCGCTGGAGGTCAGGAGTTTGAGACCACCCTGTGTGACATGGCGAGACCCATCTCTACAAAAAAAAAAATGAAAAAGTTAGCCAGGCATGGGGATGCATGCCTGTCTGTAGTCCTGGCTATTTGGGAGGCGGGAGGTTCACTACAGCCCAGGTGTTCAAGGCTGCAGTAAGCTGTGATTGCACCACTGCACTCCAGCCTGTGTGACAGAGCAAGATGCTGAATGGGGAAAAAAAGAAAGAAATCCCTCAGTATGTACTGTTTTTCTCTCTGACTTCTTTCATGAAGTGAAATTATGTGTTCACTCATTTTCTTTTTTTGTTTTTCCAAGCACAATTGCATTACTAGGAAGTTCATTTTCTCGCTTGCAGTATTTCATTGCATGGATCTGTCACAATTTGTTTCTTCCTTTAACTACTACGGGGAGTTTGGATCACTTCTATATTTTGGTTATTGCAAATAATGCTGCTATGAACATTTGTGTACAAGTCCTTGTGTGGATATATACTTTGAATTCTCTTGGGTAAATACCTAGAAGTGTAATTTTTAAATTATATGGTAGATCTATGTTTAACATTTTAAGAACTGTCAAACATGTTCCCCAAAATAGTTGTACCATTTACATTCTCACTGAGAGTTCTATTAATAGTTGCTCCACATTCTTGCTATTTCTTGGTATATTATTCTTTTTCATTTTGTTGATTCTAATAGGAGTATAGTGGTATCTGATCATGGTTTTAATTTGCATTTCCTGAATGACTAATGATGTTGAACAACTTTTTAAGTGTTTATTTGATAACCACATATCTTCTTTTGTGATATATTTATTCAAATCTTATGCCCATTTTTAACTTGAGTTGATTGTCTACTTAACATTGAGTTGTAAGGGTTCTTCATATATTTGAGGTACAAGACATTTGTCCAATATATCTTTTGAAAATATTTTCTCCTAACATGATGCTTTACTTTTTCATTTTTGTAAAGTGTTTTTTGAAGAATAAAAGTTTTAAATTTTGATGAAGTCCAATGGGATTAATTTTTAAAATTTATAGTTTGTATCAGACTCAAGATCACTAAGATTTTCTCCTATATTTTCTTCTATGAGTTTTATAGTTTCAACTCTTACATTTAGATCTGATCCATTTCAAGCTAATTTTTTAAATTAATTAAAAAATAATTAATTTTAATCAATTAATTTTTTAAATTTAATTGATTAATTAATTATCAATCTTTTATTCAAGAAATACTTAGTAGAGCTAATCATAGTGATTGGTGTTCAGTGACAGGGGGCATGAGATGGACAAGTCATCCCTTTCATAGGGTTTATATTCTGGAAGGATTTAGATATAGAAATTCAAAGATTTAATTTGTTCTTTTGGTAGTTTTGGAAGACACAAGAGAAGTGCTATATTAAAGCCTTTAAGGCTTTTACTTTACAGAGATACAATAAGCATTTCTATTTCCTAATGTCAGGATATTTATGTAGTGTAGATAATTTCTACAAATAAGATTCTTCTAAACATCAAAAGTGTAATATTTCAGGCCGGGCGCGGTGGCTCAAGCCTGTAATCCTAGCTCTCTGGGAGGCCGAGGTGGGCGGATCGTTTGAGCTCAGGAGTTCGAGACCAGCCTGAGCAAGAGCGAGACCCCATCTCTACTATAAATAGAAAGAAATTAATTGGCCAACTAATATATATAGAAAAAATTAGCCGGGCATGGTGGCGCATGCCTGTAGTCCCAGCTACTTAGGAGGCTGAGGCAGCAGGATTGCTTGAGCCCAGGAGTTTGAGGTTGCTGTGAGCTAGGCTGATGCCACGGCACTCACTCTAGCCTGGGCAATAAAGTGAGACTCTGTCTCAAAAAAAAAAAAAAAAGTGTAATATTTCAGATATGGAATTATTTTGAGATCATTTTAGAAATGACAACATCTGTAAACATCAAATTTTTAATTTTTATAGTGGTATATTAATAAAATTTTAAATTATTCAGAGCTCATAATAAAATGAAATATATATATATATATAAATTTTTTTGAGACAAGTTCTCACTGTCACACAGGCTAGAGTGCAGTGCCCTGATCACAGCTCACCATAACCTCAAATTCCTGAGCTCAAGAAATCCTCCTGCCTCAGCCTACCTAGTAGCTGGGACTATAGTCATGCACTACTACACCCAGCTAATTTTTAGAAAAATTTTTTTGCAGAGACAGGGTCTCAACATGTTGCTCAGGCTGGCTTTGAATTCCCGGCCTCAAGCAATCCTCCTGCCTTGGCCTCCCAAAGTGCTGGGATTATAGGCATGAGTGAAATATATTATGAATCATGAAACATTATTTATAATATGTACTGTTTCAAATGCCACAATGCCTTGCGGTTGTTTTATGTTTTTTTTTTTTTTTTTTCCAGAGATGGGATCTCACTAAGTTGCCCAGACTGGACTTGAGCTCCTGGGCTCAAGCGATCCTCCTACTTCAGCCTCCCCTAGCTAGACTAAAGGAGTATGCTACTGTGCCCAGCTTAGAGGGTTTTGTTTTTTTGTTTTTTGGGGGTTTTTTTGGTAAAGAATTACATTGCTATTATTTTGTGTTTTTAAAATTATTTTATTGATACATAATTTGCGCACATTTATAGATTACATGTGTTATTTTGCTACATGCATGGAACATGTAATGAGCAAGTCAGGGTATTTAGGATATCTATCACCTCAAGTATTTATCATTTCTATATGTTGGGAACATTTCAACTCTTCTAGGTATTTTGAAATACATGATACATTACTGTTAACTATAGTCACCCTGCTCTGCTATCGAACATTAGAATCATTCTGTCTAACTGTATGTTTGTACCCAACCAACTTCTCTTCATGCCCACCTCCTGACCCCCACACACACCCTTCCCAGCTCTGGTAACTATTATTCTATTTTCTACCTTCATGAGATCAACTATTTTAGCTCCCACAGATAAGTGAGAATATGTGATATTTGTCTTTATGTGCCTGGCTTATTTTACTTAACAAAATGATCTCCAGTCCCATCCATGTTGCTGTGAATGACAGGATTTCATTCTTTTTATATCTGAATAGCAGTCCATTGTGCATGTGTAACATATTTTTTTTTGAGACAAGATGTCACTGTCAGGCTTGAGTGCAGTGGTGCAGTCATAGCTCACTACAGCCTTAAACTCTTAGTCCTGCAGGTGGCTTGCTCAGGTGCCAGCAATGTCATCAGTGGGCTGAGTGGGTGGTGGGTCCTTGGGCCCTGGGGAGCATGCATGGCATTGGCAATGGCAGCAGTGGCAGAACAATCCTCAGGCTCCCAGGAAGCATGCTCTGGTGTTAATGGTGGCTGTAACAGGCTGGGCAGGCTAGTCCTCAGGTGTTCAGGTAGCACATGCAGGAGGGTGCCAGTGGTTGTGGTAGCAGCAGGCTGGGTGGGCCTGTCCTCAGGCCTCCAGGAGGAGTGCACAGATGCCAATGGTGGTGGACAGGGCAGTGTGCTCAGGCACTGGGAGTTAGGGGCCGTGCCAGGGCAGGCGAGCCTACCTCAGGCCCTCTGGTGGTGCCCACAGGCACTGACGGTGGTGGGCAGGGCAAAACACTCTCCAGACCCCTTGGGTGGTGGTGGGGGGGGGGAGTTCGTCCTCAGGGCACATGCAAATATATGTGGCCCTGCTGCCTGCGTGGTGGGCAGGGGGAGGAGTTGCTGTCAGTGGGGCTGCCCTCCAGCAGGTAGCTATAAAGCTCTGGGGAGCACATGCTTTGGCCTCCTCAGTGTGCTGCACTTCCTGTTCCCCAGGGTAGAGAACAGTGGGCTAAACTGCTGGTGACCCTGCCACACTGCTGGGCCCAACCAGCATCATGCCATTGCAGCCCTCCATGTGGACATAGGGAGATGTCAGTGGGGTTCTAGGGATGTGGAGATGTAGGGACTGTTGGGCCCAGGGCAGGATGTAGTCTGGTGAGGGCTGGCTCTCAAAATGGCGCTGTGCTGCTGCAGTTTAGGACCTCCCCCCCCAGGGCTGTGGGCCCCAGTGTAAGCTCCTCCCTTGGACAATCCCACAGCTCAGACTCCAGGCAGCTCCCTATGCTAGTCTGGGGGTCCACGAGGGCTGAGGGGCTCTCCCCATGGCTAGGATTGCAGGAGTCCTCCATGTGAATGTGGACTGTTGGGGACCTCTCACTTACCTATTTTCTGCACTTAGGGAGCTTCTCTGGGCTCCCAGCCAATCCTGGCTGAGCCAGTCCCTTGCTTCCCTCTCCTTACATGCCTCATGTTTCTTGTCATTTATTTGCTGAATTCCAGTGTTCTTAGACACGCTATTCAAAGTGTGATTATTTGCTATTTTGGTTCTTCTTTGTGGAGGAGGTAAGTGCCAGATGTCTCTAGTCAGTCCTCTTGAAGCCCCGACTCAAGTTAATTTTTTTTTTTTTTTGAGACAGAGTCTCACTTTATTGCCCAGGCTAGAGTGAGTGCCATGGTGTCAGCCTAGCTCACAGCAACCTCAAACTCCTGGGCTCAAGCAATCCTGCTGCCTCAGCCTCCCAAGTAGCTGGGACTACAGGCATGCGCCACCATGCCCGGCTAATTTTTTCTATATATATTAGTTGGCCAATTAATTTCTTTTCTATTTATAGTAGAGATGGGGTCTCGCTCTTGCTCAGGCTGGTCTCGAACTCCTGAGCTCAAACGATCCGCCCACCTCGGCCTCCCAGAGACTAGGATTACAGGTGTGAGCCACCGCGCCCGGCCAAGTTAATTTTTAATGTGATATAAAAGGGTCAAGGTTTTCATTTTCATTTTCTTTGCTGTTTTTGCATATAGATATCCAATTGTTCCAGTATCATTTGTTGAAAAGACTATTACTTTCCCCCATTGAATTTCTTCTGCTCCTCTTTATAAAATCAAATGACCATCTATGTGTGTTTATTTTGACATTCTGTTGTCCTACTTGTCTATTTGTCTATCGTTATACTAATGCCATATATATATTTTTTTACTGTAGCTTTGAACTAAGTCTTGAAATCATGCTATATAAGTTCTTTGCTTTATTCATTTTAAAGTTGTTTGGTCCTCTGGATATGAATGAATTTTAGAATCACCTTATAAATTTCCTTTTTGAAAAAACTTAGTAGAATTTTTATTGTGATTGCATTGAATTTACAGATCAAGTTGGGGAATAGTGACATATGAATATTGAGGTTTACAATTCACGAACATGGTAAAATTCCTCATTTACTTAGGTCCTCTTCAATTTATCTCACCAATATAGTGTACAATGTACAAGTCTTGCATATTTTTGTCAAAGTTATTCCTAAGTATTACACAATTTTGTGCTCTTGTAAATTGCATTTTTAATTACAATTTGGACTGACTTCTATTCCTTTTAAAGGGGCAGCACTTGGATTTTCATAGACAGCAAGGTGATCTACATCCTAGCCAGCAGCCAGTCCTGGGTACATGAGCACATGGGCCCTGGAAGGGGGGCAGCAATGTAAAATGAAAATGATGCCTCCCTCATGGAATTTTTGTGAGGTGATATTAAATATTCCTTCAATAAATGTCAAACCATGCTATCTATTTTGGAAGGTCACATATAAATCACTTTAAGCAGTGCCTGGCAAACAGTTCCTGCTGGGGCTGGCAGCTACTGTGATTGGAATTGTCAGGAGATCTTCAGAGAGACTGCTGAGGATTGGGGCGGGGGGGGTGGGGCAGAAGGAATAAGATTAAGGCCGTTCTGTAGTCACTGGCCACATCTGTCAACATATAAGTACACTGAGTTCTCTCCCCTCGGCACCCCTCTCCCCACCTCTGCCAGCAGGTGGACTTAAAGAGAACAGCGGTGCTTCGAGGAAGCATGCTCCTGCACAACCCAACAGCCCATGCAAGAAGGGACAGGAATAACAACCTGAACATGGTGGCATCCAGGTGAAAGGTGATGTGCTTTTACTACAGCAAGTCCATATCTTACACTCCAGGTCAGCCAGTGCAGACTATGGAGAAGGGCATGTTAAAATTCATCAGTGGTACTAGCAGAGAGATAGCCATGCAGATCACGTATTCCTCAAGAAACGGCACAATTGGCAACTGTGACAAGAGCTTAACCTTTTAGAGAAGTCATCATGGCTGATTCTTTTGCATAATTGTGGACTTTTTTTTTTTTTTGAGACAGAGTCTCACTTTGTTGCCCAGGCTAGAGTGAGTGCCGTGGCGTCAGCCTAGCTCACAGCAACCTCATACTTCTAGGCTCAAGCAATCCTTCTGCCTCAGCCTCCCGAGTAGCTGGGACTACAGGCATGCGCCACCATGCCCAGCTAATTTTTTTTCTATATATATTAGTTGGCCAATTAATTTCTTTCTATTTATAGTAGAGACAGGGTCTCGCTCTTGCTCAGACTGATTTCGAACTCCTACCTCAAGCAATCCGCCCGCCTCGGCCTCCCTGAGTGCTAGGATTACAGGCATGAGCCACCGCACCTGACCAGTTGTGAACTTTCTAAAAATTTTAACATTTTAATCATTTTAAATATGTAAGCAGATTCAGGAGTACAGGGAGAGGGATTCACTACTCTGTCCCTATATCCCCTGCTCTCTCCCTCCTCAGAGTCAGCTGTGATGAAGTCTGGGCCCAGCACAGATCCTGCAGAGTAGCGCAGTACTCACTCAACACATGTCCTGAGGCCTGATGCCTGTTGTCTGGGTCAGACATACTTCATCCCAATCTGATGTGCAATACAGAGATCTAAATGCAAACAGCCCAAAGAACAAGGCAATTGCCGATGGTGGCTAGAGCTCTAAAGAAAATGAGAGACAGAGGTGACAAAGTGATAAACATTACTTAGCACTGGTGATCAGGAAGACCTCTCCAAGGCCCCTGTCTTCCCTGGGGGCCAGAGGTGGCTAGGTAGGGTTCTTCTTCAGGAAATGGGTCTGGAAATGTCAAAATTGGGGTCTGGGTGAGAGTAAGGTGTGGTGGAAAGCATTTTCTGCCATCCAGGTATGGTTGAAGCACTGGTACCACTACCTAACGCCACGGCACTCTAACCCGGGCAACAGAGCGAGACTCTGTCTCACCAAAAAAAAAAAAAAAGAAGAAGGAGAGAGAGAGAATAGATGGTGTGGTACGCAGCATGTGACATGGCTCCAGTGACTTCCGCCCTTTGGTACTCATCCCCTGTGTAATCCTCTCCCCTGACTGTAGCTTGGACCAAGTGACTCACTTCTAACAAATAGAATATAGCAAAGGTGATGGGATCTCACTTCTGTGATCAGGTGATAAATGACTGATTTGTCTTGTTGATGTTCTCTAAAGCTTTGATGAAGAAAGCTGCCATTCTGAAGAGGCCCATGTGGCAGGGAACCGCAGATGGTCTCTGACCAACAAAACAGAGAGGCCCTGAGTCCAACAGCCCAAAAGAACTGAATGCTGCCAATAACATGTGAATGAGCTTGGAAGCAGATCCTTCCTCAGTTGATCCTTTAGATGATTATACTCTCAGCTGACACCTTGATGTCAGCCTTCTGAGAAACCCTGAAACAAAGGACTCCACTAGGCTGCACCCAGAATTCTGACCTATAGAGATGGTGAGATAATGAGTACTGTTTTTTTTTTTTTTTTTTTTTTGAGACAGAGTCTCACTTTGTTGCCCAGGCTAGAGTGAGTGCCGTGGCGTCAGCCTAGCTCACAGCAACCTCAAACTCCTGGGCTCAAGCAATCCTGCTGCCTCAGCCTCCCAAGTAGCTGGGACCACAGGCATGTGCCACCATGCCTGGCTAATTTTTTCTATATATATTAGTTGGCCAATTAATTTCTTTCTATTTATAGTAGAGATGGGGTCTCGCTCTTGCTCAGGCTGGTCTCGAACTCCTGAGCTCAAACGATCCGCCCACCTCGGCCTCCCAGAGAGCTAGGATTACAGGCTTGAGCCACCGCGCCCGGCCATGAGTACTGTTGTTTTAAGCCACTAAGTTTCGGGTAATTTTTTACACTGCAGTAGATAACTAATAAAAATGGATTCTGCAACAGCAAACAGCAGTGATATAATGCTGCCTAGGATTCCAGGAGCTGTGGGTAAAGGATTTCCCATATTTGTTCTCCTTGTACTCTGTTGTGAATTCTCTGGCGATTAAAAAGTGTGTGTGGGGGGGGGGACACTAAAGAGACATAGTCTGGTTGAATGGCTAAAAAGATACAAGTCAATCATTTGCTGTCTCCAGGAAATACATCTAACCCACAAGGCCTCATTCAGACTCAAGGTAAAGGGATGTAAAACAATATTCCATGGAAATGGAAAGCAAAGGAAAGCTGGTATAGCCATTCTCATGGGCTCACTGCACCAAGGGAGGCCCAGGATGGCTGAGGTGATGCTGGGAGCTGAGCACTATTTGTGTGCGCAGGTGCCATGCTGTTGGGAACTTCCTGGGCTGAGAAGGGCAATTCAGAGTAAGGTTGAGTGGACATATTATCAGCCTTTTTGTTGGTGGAGTCTGAGCCTCCAGAGCCTGGCATGGCTTTTACTCATCTGTGGCTGTGGTGGAAGACTGTGCAGAGTTCCGGGGGGCTCTGCCTTAGGCCATCTCGGGAGGAGAGGGGGTGTTGATATGTGGGGATCACTGAGGGGAACCATGGGTCAGGCAGAACTCTCCCTTCCAAAGGATTTATACCTAACTCTTAAGTGGCTTCCACCAAAACAGAATTATTTATTGGCTCATGGAACCAAAAAGTCCACAGGACAGCTTCCAATACAACTGTATCCAGGTTCAATGAGATCCAAGGGATTGTCTTCTGCCATCACCCAATTGTCTCCTTTGGTTTGATTTACACGCAGTACTCTCTCCCAGCAGGCCCAACTCCCAAATCTGGCATACAAACTCCAGGGGCCAAGAAAGGCCCTCTTTCCTCACAATTCCAGCAAGTCCTCTGACTCATGCTGCCTCAGTTCCCATGGCCATCCCTGTCCCCATCATTGCAGCTTCAGGTTGAATACTCTCCTGACCAGCCTGAGGCAGGAGCACAATGAACACGGGATGAACAAGTGGATGAATGAGCAGCTGGATACACTTCCCTGGCCACTGTTGTTAGTAATGTCCTCTTCAGGCCTTTCTCCATTTCTCCCACTAAAAGTGGGCTACATTGATCTGCTTAGGTTGCCAAGTGATTAAATTCCAGAGCTTGGCTTTAAAAATGAAAATCCCCCACATTAAGAAGACTCACTGTTATGCACTGAATGTGTCTTTCCAAAATTCATATAAAGCCCTAACCCTCAAGTGAAGTTTGGACTGAAAGTGGTGGAATGAATGAGCCCCACCCAAACTGGTACACTGGGCAGGTCAAAGGGTTGGAGCCACCAGGCTTTATTCCAGATGTCCTAGCATATCACCAGAGAAACACTACCCTCCAGCTCTCCCCAGCAGGCTGGCTGCCTGTTGTGTATGGAGCCCTGTGGGGGACCAGAAGGCAGCTTCAGGAAGGTGCAGAGGATCCTCTAGCTATGGCCACCCACACAGGGTACAAGTGAGCTCTGATCACCAATGTCAACCATACCGCCATTTTCTTGGAAGTCTGAGCCCCTCACAGCTGAACTGGAATTTAACTCTGTTCCCACACAGACCCAAAGGCTGGAGGCAAACAGCTATTACACCCAGAGAGGAGAGCATGAACAGGCCTAGGGGTGGGCATACACATTATGGTATTGGGGAGAAACTGACACACTGGCTGCAAACTCCCGTAACTGTAAACCCACCTGCCTGGGGTCCCACCTAGGTACGGTCACCATCCCTCATGTCAACAGCAGGGTGGCAAGAAGAATCCCTCAGGCAGAGGCAGCAGCAGTGGTGGTGTCAAACCCCGACACACAGAACTGGCTGGGCACCATGGTCTGGAGGCCTTCATTCTGGGGTCTCCTGCTCTCCCCCAAACGTGCATCCCAGGAATCATTCTCCTTTTCTCAGGAAGCACAATTTTTGGACCAGGGACACAGCTACATCCAATTTACATGTTTTGCTGAACTGACATTTTACTTACCTTTTGGAGAAATTTTTTCCAAATTTTTTTTTTTAAATAAAAATATTTTACTTTTTTTTTTCTTTTCCTGTTGGATATCAAGTTCTAATTTTTCCAAAATTTTTAATATCAAGAGGTCCCACAAACCAGATCTGGATCCACATATTGATCCCCCAGCTCTCTCCCTTGAGTCCTGGAGGGAGAGCCCAGCCACTGTGGCAGCAAAAACTGGACGACAAAGGCCACGGCACCCAGACACACCAGGAGCACTGGCTGGGTCACACAGGCACACCTTGGGATTTCAGGATCTTCTTTCTCTCAGTCCCAGGATGATGGCCATGAGGTGAGCAGCAAGGAAGGATGCGGGAATCCAGTAAACATGGAGATTATTAGCTAACAATGACCTTGTCACAAATAACAGGTCTGTAATTCCTGACTCATTTTGGAATCCTCACCCCATGAAACCACAGCTGCTGGAACATTTGTGGATGTCTCTTTCGAATGGGCTCATGCCCTCTAGTTCACCAAACCCCTGCTCCATACTACTTCTTTCCCTATTTCTGTGCCCACTTACTTACTCTGCCCAACAGGCCCTGTAGGTCTCATAGTCTAGAACTTACCTACATGTTTTAGATTTCAGAGGACATGGCTTCTGAGCTGATTCTGAAAACATCTTCTTCTGACCATTGCTGGAGGTTCTGGAATATTCTCTGGGAACAAAGGACCCAACTTTTGCTGTCCCTAGACACACAGAATATCTCACACCAAGTCCCTCCTCCAATGTGAGCTCTGGACCCACAAACAAGCCTGACATCCAGATCACAAGTCTTTCCCTGGAGGACTCACGTACCAATGCAAATTAGGCCAACCTTTACCACAACTGTTCTCTGCCATCTTGCTGTACTGACTGAGGCAGAAAAAAGTGAGGGACCCACCTACATAAAAGCCATTCCCTCTATTCATGGTTCTCAATCCTTCCACACACAGGGATCAGAACCACCAATATTATAGGTAGCTTAAATAGTAAAGCCTTCACTACTACCACACAGTCCAGAGCAGTATGAGACAGTCTGCTGGGGCATGACAAGTACCATGTATAGTATCCATGAAAACAGTAAACCTTCCCAGGAATCCCCCAACAGACACTGGCTCGCCTCCTCTTGGCCAGAGCTGGGTCATGTCCACACCTAAACCAGTCAGGGGCAGGGAAGGAGAGAATGAGGCCTGTTAGGGGCTCCACCATTCATAATTCTTTCCATCCCTGAATTTGCTGGGCTAACAAATGCACACTGTGGGGACCTACCAGTGGGAGAGGTGGGATGGCCTATGTCACAAACTGGTAGTGACACAACACTGCCAACAGCCCTGGGCAGATCAGAGTACATATCTCCTGAAAGCTTCTCACACACAGGGACTCTTCCCAGGGTAGATGTTGGGATGAACAAGGTTTAGCCCTCTGGCCCTTTCAGAGAGGCTGCTCTCCTCAATCTCCTTTCTGGAATGAGACCTTCTGTGATGAACAAGGTGCTAGTGGTTAATGGCTTTCCCACATGTCCTGAACTCTTAAGGCCTCTCTCCAGTGTGGACTTTCTTGTGCTGAAGGAGGGTAGAACTATGTTTGAAGGCTTTCCCACATTCTGTACATTCATAGGACCTCTCTTCAGTGTGGAATTGCTGGTGCCGGTTGCGGTAAGACCTGGTAGTGAAGGTTTTCCCACATAGGCTGCACTCATAGGGCCGTTCTCCAGTGTGAACTTTCCAGTGCTGATAGAGGCCAGAACGGGTCACGTAGGTTTTCCCACATTGCTTGCACTCAAAAGGTCTTTCTCCAGTGTGAACTCTCTGGTGAAGAATGAAACTATTATTATATTTAAACAACTTGCCACATTCCGTGCACTCATAGGGCCTTTCTCCAATATGAACTTTCCGGTGCCGAATGAGGGTAGACAGAACACTGAAGGCTTTCCCACATTTGCTGCACTCATAAGGCCTTTCTCCAGTGTGAATCCTCTGGTGCAGAACAAGAGCATCTTTGCGGTTGAAAGTTTTCCCACATTCACTACACTTAAAAGGTTTTATGCCCGTGTGAACCTTCTGGTGCTTCCTCAGTTTAGACGGGTAACTGAAGGCTTTGCCACACTCGTTGCACACATGAGATGTTTCTACAGTGTGAATTTTTTGGTGATTAATATGAGTTGATTTCTCCTTGAAGGCACTTCTGCCTGTTGGGCATCTGAAGGTTCTCTCTCCAGAGTGAGTTATCAGGTGATCAAGGAGAGTAAAGGCCTTCAGGAAGACCTTCCCGCAGTCACTGCACTTGAAGGGCTTCCGAGCATCATGGGCTCCCTGCTGCTGACCATGGCTAGATCTGGGTGGGAAGGCTGCCCCATGCTCAGTGCTCCTGTTTGGCTTTCTCTTGCTATGGGTGTCTTGGTTTTGGATGAAGCCAAAGATATCCTCAGTTTCTCCACACATAAAAAGGTTCTCTGATAGGTGAACTCTGCTGCTCTTCACTTGCTTGGGAGGAGTTTTCTCATTCTCTATTCTACACAGAAAACCTGAAGGTAGAGAAGAGTCAGTTACTGAGAGTTGGCCTGGAGGCAGGAAGTACCTTCATCACCAGTGCATGTCAGACACACCCAGAAAAGACTCCACAGAATTGTTAGGAGGTTATTGGAAAAGGTCTGGGTGAAGAAGGGCTGGCCCAGCTGAACAGTGTTCCACCAGACTACAGAATAGAGAAGACCCCAATTGAGATGAGGACACAAGATGGGGTGCAGAGAGGAGAGTTGGGGTTTCCAGGTCACTCCTTTGCAAAATGGGTTTCAGTAGGGCCTTGGCTGCTTGTGACAGCTGAGCATTGTGAAGAGGCATGTGTCTAGCCCCAGCAAAATCTGATTGCAAAATAGTTCCTGACATAAGGCGTGGTAGCTCAAGCCTGTAATCCCAGCACTTTAGGAGGCTGGGGCAGGAGGACTGCTTGAGGTCGGGCGTTCGAGACCAGCCTGACAAAGGAGCAAGACCCTGTCTCTACAAAATATACAAAACTGAGCTGGATGAGGTGGTACACGCCTGTAGTCCCAGCTACTCAGGAGGCTGAGGCAGGAGGAACTCTTGAGCCCAGAAGTTTGAGGTTGCAGTGAGCTATGATGACACCACCACACTGTAGCCTGGTAACAAGACACTCTCCAAAAAAGAAAAAATTGAAGAGCTAAATAAATAATAAATGAAAAGACGTCCCATGTTCACTGACCTAAGACTTGATATTAAGATGGCAATACTCCCCAACCTGATCTACTGATTCAAATTCATGGCTCAAGATCAGGTAGGGCCCTATAAAATTTCTTTTGGAAGAAGAAGGCAAAACCTGGAACACAGACAAACCAAGTCTTTAGCAGTCACAAGGCCAGACAGAGGCAAAGCTGTCTGGGATTTAGTGGGCAAACTAAGATACATCTGACCCCCAAACCCTGCTCCACTAGGTCCTAGGGCAATAGGTGTTGAGGCTGATAACTGGGCTCCTCAAAGACAGGGAAAGAGTACACAGCCCAGTTCCAGGACTCACAACACCTACAACATGGAAAGTGGCAAGGAAGCAGTGTGCTCCAGTTTTGGGACAGACAGAACTTTGCAAGAGGAAAAGGCAGAGGTGATCAGTTGCTGGGGAAGAGGGTGAGACTTACCCAGGGAGCTAATGAGTGCAAAATTCTCCAGCATCACATCACGGTATAGGCTCTTCTGGGTCACACTAAGGAGACTCCACTCCTCCCGGGAGAAATACACAGCCACATCCTCAAACATCACCAGGCCCTGCAATGATGGATTCAACTGAGCCTTAGGGTCAATGGTGGGCAGTAAAAAAACACCAAAATATAGATGATGGACACATCCAGACCTTTGACCTGTGTCTCAAGATCCTGTCACATCTCTTACTGACATTATCTTACCCTTTCCCAAACCTTACCCCACAACATCCCTACACATACCCTTATACCGCTCTTCTTCCAAGATCTCCATCTCAGAGGAATACCAGAGCTTGTGGTGTCATTGATGCCTTCAGTGTTACTACTGGACACTCTGTCCAGCCCACAGAAACAGAAGGCTGGTGACCAGACTAGTGTCATCTACGCGCAGGACCAAGCGCCCAGGCCCCACCCTATCTCCTGCCTGCCAATTCTGAGTCCCAGAGATCACCTCTCAGATGCAACCAAACTGATCCTCACCATTCTCCCTTAGGCCCCAAGTACCTGGTCCCAGGGCCCTCCAGTTTGCCTTCCGGCCCTCCAGGAACATAACTGTAGGGCAGCATGCTACAAGTTTACACCCCCAGCACAATCTCACCAGCTCACCCTACACGCAATTCCCTGGGCTCTGCACAAGTAGTTCTGCATATGGTGTCTCCAGAGTGCCTAGCACAGCAGCCACGATCCCATCCTGTCCCAGTGCTGACCCACATCTCTAATGGTCCCACTGCCAAAGACGTCCTCCAGCCCTGCATGAAGTCTTCCCCACCTGGACCTATTCCTTAGCCGCCCGGAACCACACACAGATCTCCGAGACTCCAGGCCCTCTACCTCTGCCTGTCCCTTCACCTGACACACCGTTCCTTGCTTCTCCTGGGCACCCCCTACTCACCTGCGCCGCCTCGGCCATTGGAACCTGCGGGACGGCCGGCGGACTCCGCCGAAACGCGTCTCCACCACCGCCACCCCCAGCCTGGGCGCGGGAACCTCCGGCTACCGCGGACTCTGCGAAGGCAGCTCGCCCCCGCGGGGTGAAATGCGCCTGAGGACCAGGGGCCGCCTCTGGGGCACAGGGAAGGGAGGCGGGTGTGGAGGCCGGAGCCTAGCGAGCGACACCGAGTCTCAGTAAGATGGATCACGGAAGGTTCGCCCAGCTCCCCAGGCCAAGACCCCAGCAGCCACGCCCTGCACACTATGACGTCATTTCCCTGCCCCCTTGCCAGGCGGCTCGGCGGTTACCAAGGCGATACGGGGATGCGCCGCTGGCGACTGATAGTCGCGCATGAACTACATTTCCCATGAGAGATCGCGCCGTGCGTCCGTACAGACGTGGCCAATGACGGCCCAGGAGAGGGGAGTTTCCGGGGCGGGCCGCGCGGCAAGGAAGGGACTTCCGGCATCGGCCTGTGGCAGTTGCCTGGGAACCACAGGAAGTAGTGGGGTTGCTGAGCCGCGGACTGTGGACCGGAGGTTCCCGGAGGAATGCGGAGTGGAGAAGGCACGGACGTCGGGGTAGTTCCGTGACCTGTACCTGCCCTGACGACGGCAAGTCGTCTGCAGGACATCAGGCCCCGCGTCCCTGGCCGTAGAGGGGCGCGCCACGCAGGAGTGTCCGCCGGGGCCTCCGGAATCATCGCTGTTGGCCTGAGTGCGCTCTATGGGTGGGAGACCGAGGCTCAGGAAAGCATCCCGGACAGAGTTCAGTGAGCAGCTGGGGACCAGCAGCCGGGGGACCGGGCAGGAGGAGGAGGTGTCGGGGGAACAACAGCTGTTGTATTTTAGATGTGTTGAGTCTTCGGTGCCCCACAACGTGGGAGACTTACGGGCCACTGGATGCACACAGGTGTGGGATACCACGAAAGGTCTGTTACCGAACCCACAAAGGGATCCAGCCTACGTGCTGTTACTCGCTGCACAAAAAGCAAATTATTGGGACAAGAAGGATTGCCAAGGAAGAAAGGAATTTTAATACAGAAGACGTCTGTCGGGAGAAATAGTCTCAAATTTGTCTCCTCAACTAAAGACAAGGGCTTTTATAGTGAGTTGTGGAATACAGGTCAGGTTGCGTGGGAATTAAAGGGATAGGGTTGGCGGGTCGCGGTGGCTCACTCCTGTAGTCCTAGCACTCTGGGAAACCGAGACGGGAGCATCGCTTGAGGTCAGGAGTTCAAGACCTGCCTGAGCAAAAGCGAGACCCCCCGTCTCTACTAAAAAAGAAAAGAGAAGATGAGAAGAGAGAAAAGGAAAGAATTAGCAGGGCAACTAAAAACGGAAACAAAAATTAGCCAGGCGTGGTGGCCAGTGCCTGTAGTCCCAGCTACTCAGGAGGTTGAGGCAGGAGGATTGCTAGAACCCAGGAATGTGAGGTTGCAGTGAGCTACAATGACACCATTGCACTCTACCCAGGGTAAGAGAATGAGATCCTGTCTAATAAAAAAGAACATGAAGTTCATAAAGTGCCTAAACTGACTTCCTACTTAATACTTTAAAAAAGAAAAAGAAAGAACAAAACCCCACATTTCACTAAGTTGAGAGATCAGGGATGTCTGCTCTTTAACAGCAGCAACTATCCTACTTGGTTATCTGTCACCCCCATTAACTATTTGGCACCCACTGTATGCTGGGTGCCGAGAACACACATGTAAACAAATCAAACAGGAGCCTCTGCCTCTAGTGGCACAGTAGTTACATTTTTCTCTGGACAATGCTGGGTGCCCTCTTGGCCACCTCTCCTCCAACCACCCTCTGCTCCTTACTGTGGCCTTCGTAGGACAAGCCTGTCCCTGTCTCAGGGCCTTGGCACCTGCCATTTCCTCAGCCTGGCAGGCTCTTCCCTCCTATCTTTCCAGCATCTGTGTTCCTACTCACTGACTCCACTAAGTTGGATCTCCGTGAATCTGTCACATTATTTTGCTTTGTCTCCTGCAGGACACTTAGCCCTGACTTAAAGAACCCTATTAATGCCCCATTTGGCTGTTTATTCTCCATCTCTGCCACAGAACATGAAAAATGGGAGCAAGGATATCTGTGGCCTTTTTCACTGCTGCAACCTCAGTACCCAGACCAGAGCCTGGCACTTGTACAGATGCTCGTTGGGATAAATCGTGAAGAATGCAATGAGATGTCAGCATGGGACAGAGACTGGGTAGGCCCACAGGGCACCTGGACAGATGTTGAGTCCGTAAGAAGGCCAGTCAGGGACAAGCCCGTGTCTTGCCTCTCAAGTGACTCCTCAAAGTCCAGCAGAAACCTACATCTCTGTCACAGCCCACCAGCACCAACAGCAGGGAGCATAGGCTAATTCCAACAAGCCCAAGGCCAAGTGTATCCCCCACCCCCTCTTCCTGAATGGGCACTAAATTTCAGAGGGGCTAAGAACAAGGACCAGGACTCACAAGTGACATTTCTCCAGCTCCAGACACTACACCCATGGGTGAGTTGACTCCATCAGCTAGGAAGAAAGATCTAAACACTACTTCCTCTTTAAATATGGATTTCTGACACCATTCGATTCTGTTGATATGAAATGTCCAGAATAGAAACAGAAAATAGATACACGGTTGCCAGGGGCCGAGGGGAGGGAGGAATGGGACCTGACTGCTAGAGTAAGAAGTTTCTTTTTCACAATGTTCTGGACCGAGATAGTGGTAATGGTTGCACAACTGTGCGAATATGCTAACAATCATTGAATCTTACCATCTAAATGGGTGAATATTATGCTATGTAAATTACATTTCAATAAAGCTGTTATTTTTTGGAGCCTGCAGATCTGTTACCCTACATGGCAAAACAGACTTTGCAGATGTGATTAAGGTTCTTGAGATGCAAGATTATCTTAGATTATCTTGGTGGACCCAATGTTCTCATTGTGTCCTTAAAAGTGAAAGAGCTCCAGCAGGAGGGTGAGAGAGAGATTTGAAGATGCTGCGCTGCTGGCTTTGAAGGAGTCAGGAGCAAGGAATGCTGCTCTATTAGCTGGAAAAGTTAAGGAATGGATTCTCTCTTAGAGTCTCCAGAAAGAACTAGCCCGTGGGCCCCTCAGCTTTAGCCCAGTGAAACTGATCTTGGATATCTGCACTGCAGGACTGTGCATGTTCTAATAACTGTGCATGTTCTAAGGGATTGAGTTGTGGGTAATTTGTTACAGCAGTCAGAGAAAACTAATAGGCCACCAACCCTGCTCCTGACCCACCAGGTTCCCTCACTGTGAGGCTGGGCTGTGGCTGCCCTGTGACCCAGTGTACTGGTCCCAGCCCCTGTGGGTAACATCGGCACCTGGGTTGGGCAAAGAACTAGTCTGAGAAGACACACCCTTGGTCTTCCCAGTGTTGCTCCTCTGGTGTTCCGTCTGGAAGCAGCAGCTCACACCAGAACTAGCTCCACAGACATGCCTGGGCCCAGGCTACATTCCCAGGCTGCCTCTCAGTCACCTGTAATGCTGTCACTCCCCAGTAACTCTTTGGCATCCACTGTATGCTGGGTACTGAGGACATTCATATAAACAAATCAAACAGGAGCCTCCAGCTGCATAGACATCACATTTCTCTCTGGACAATGCTGGGTGCCCACCCACTACACACAGCACCCCATCCCTGGGCTAGGTGAGGCAGGATGGGAGCTCCAGGGCCTGAGAGGAAACAGAAGCCCCATGTTCAGTCTGCACAGAGGGCACCTGCCCTCTAGCTCCCTGTGACTAACCCAGGAAGATTTCTGAGAGGAGGACAGGAACCCATGAGCCACCTTCCCTGGAGGCTGCTGTCCTCTGGGAAGACCCAGGCTTTGGCTGGGGGCACAGAGGGAGGCTGAGCAGGGCAGATGGAGTCCTGGAGGAGGAAGAGAAGTAACTAGCCTCGAGAAACTAATTGGGGTGATGGGGGCTCCTGCAGGCAGAGAGAAGGGCCAGGACCCCTGAGACCAGCTAGTGAGATCCAAGGATGCCCCACCACGCTGTGTGCCTCTGACCCAGGGGTGACCTTGGCCTCTCTGTGCCATGACTACCACAACTGTCCCACAGCATATTGGGAGGATCTGAGAAGCCATGATCGGGGCGAAGTCGAGGTTCCCAAAGCAGTTGGGGACTTAGGATGGGGTTAGCAGCTCATTTTTTAGACTCAAGGCCCTCCCCAGTCCTGGTTAGGCCATCCCTGCCTCTTCCAGCCCAAGCACCCGCCCCCAGCAAGCTGTGCAGGCTGGCGACTATACATCCAGGATCAGCATGTAGACAGCTGGATCTAGCCCAGCCTGGACAGCAGTGTGACAGAACTAAGTCCACAGACTAAGGTGAGGGCAGGGTTGTCCCTGCCATGGGCCAGTGGGGAGCAACATGAGTGGTATGAGTGGCTGCAGCTTTGCTCTCCAAAAACGGGAGGCCTGCAGCTGGCAAGCTCAGGATGGGCAGTCCGGGACTTTGGGCCCTGGTGTGGGGGAGGGTGCTCCCCCAGGACTCTGCAGGGCAGTGACTGGGGCTCCAGGTTCAGGGCTCGGGGCCCCTGACAGGGCATCTGCGTGAACGTGGTCGGGGGAAGGTCCCCACCTGCACTCCCGCAGGGCTGGGGAGCAGGGATGCTTCCAGCCAGACCCCACGGAGACGGGTCCAGAGCATCCCTTGGCAGGACCCTCCCAGACATCACGGTTAGGACACCGGCGGGACGGCCAAGAGAACTGAGGTCAGAGGTGACCTCTTGGACTTCAAGGGGGACCTGGGTGTTCCCAGATGATCCCTGTGGGATGACGGCGGTGGTTGCTTATTGAGAGGGTCCCTGCCCCAGGGTGACAATGCCAGGGACGCCCCGCCAGGCCCTTGTTTGGAGAAATGAGCGCTTGCTGTGCACCCTGCTAAGGCCCCCCAGGGGGACACCGAGGTCCAGGCAGGAGACAGGGTCCGAAACACTGACGCATTTATTGTGGCCCCCACACCCTCCTCCCGCCCCGAACCCGCGGGGCCCAGCCCGAGCCTGCTTCTGTCCCCCACGTGCGGTCCGACGGCCCATCCAGCGTCCCCTCGGCCTCCGCTGGGTCCCCGGGGCCCAACTCTGGCTCCAGCGCGTCTTCGGCAGCCGCCGTCCGGACAGCGCCCGGGTCAGCGCCCGAGGGCTGAGGCGTCCAGCCCGGGGCCCAGGGCGTTCCCGGCGTGGGCCGCGGGGGGAGCCAGGAGTAGCCAGGGGCGGGGGCGAGTGCCACGAGCTGGGGCCGCGCGGGGCCCGAGGAGGCGGCGTGCGGGATGAGGAAGAAAATGTAGACGCCAGAGACCACGAGGCCCGCGGCCACCAGCACGGCCAGCGCCACGGCCGCGTTGAAGGCCCAGGCCGGGCTGTCCAGCCTGGGGCGGCGCGACAGCGGGCGGCCCAGGCGCAGCGGGGGGGGCGGCGCGGCGCGCGCCTTGCGAGGCCCGGGCGCGGGCGGCGGGCGCAGGTACAGCAGGCCACGGCGCCGGTCGAAGCGCACCGAGCCCTGGCGCGGCAGCGGCGCGCGCGCGTCGCGGGGCAGCAGGCCGGGCTGCGTGGGCAGCGCAGGCAGTCCGCGGCGCGGGGCCAGACGCGTGGGCGCGCGGCACACCGGGCAGGCCACCGCGTCGCCGCCGCCAGCAGTGGCCAGCGACAGGCGGGCCAAGCACTCGAGGCAGAAGACGTGGCCACAGTCCAGGCACTTGGGCAGCTTGAACAGGCCGTCGAAGGGTGACACGCAGATGAGGCACTCCACCGGGGAGGCGGGGGTCAGGATGGGGCCTGAGCCCGAGCTGCCATCTGCCTCATCCTCTTCCTCATCCTCCCTTCTGGCTGGGGAGTGGGGCGCAGAGAGCGAGCCTGCGGAGCTGGGGCCAGAGCCCTGGGGGGGTCGGGGGCGGCGGAGCCAGGGGGGCCGAGGGCAGGGCATCCAGACCGGACCTGTGGTGAGAGACAGGCAGGCAGGGGAGGCTGAGGTGGAAGTGTGGACAGGGTTTAAGATCAGTGGAGACTCCAGGCTGGAGTTTGAGGATCACCCGGCAGAGAGGAGTCCCCAGAGAAGGGGTAGCTAGCACCAAGGAGCAGAGATGGAGGGATCACAGATCTTGAACTGGAAACCTAGGGGATGCCCTAGAGACAAAAAGGGTCACAGATCCGAGCTGAATGTGGAGATGGGGAAGACCTGAGCAGCTCCAGAAAGGACAGCCATGGAAACTCTAGGGAGGATCCAACCCAGAGAGGAGCGGACAGGAACGAGAGCTGGGCAGATAGAACCCAGGGTGGGGGAGTTGTAGAGAAGCCCAGGACCAAGGGCTCCCCAGAATGAGACCCTAGCAGGGCTGCAGGACTCTTCCTACCTGTGGATGCCACCTCCCTCTGGCCAGTGGCGAGTACCTTCCAGTTCTGGCCGTCTCTGGCCTACCTGAGGCTGGGTAGCTCAGTGCCCCTCCCCGGGGGAGGGCGCCAAACCCGAGGCTGCCCTTCCATGTACCCGCCAGACCGGTCTGATTGCCTGCCCCACCCCCTGGGCAGTCCTGCCAGGGTAAGCACCAAACCTGACCTGGGCCGGATGTCGGGGGCGGTGGGAAGGTGATGGCACACAGTGGGTGGGAATGGACACAGCCCACCCTTCCAAATCTGATGAATCTCCAGGAGGGAGTCACCACTTATGGCCCTGGGTGGGTCCCAATCTGTCCCCAGCAGCCTGGCAACTCTGAATGGGAGAGGGGGAACCTGTCATGTTCAGGGTAACAGGTGTACAGGGCTAGGCTGCAGCCACAACCAGTGTGGCTGGAGAGGCAACCTGGCCAGAGTAAAGCCAGTCCACAATTGGAGGGTGGGACTTCTGGAGGCCAGGGAGTGGACAGCTGGAATGACCAGCCAACGGACAAGGAGCTGGGAATGGTTGTGGTCCAGACACTACAGCTTTATTTCTCCCTGGGGCTGCTTTCAGGCAACATGCCTCTCAGGATGGTCTGCTGCCACCCAGACCTCACCCGCACACGAGCTCCTCCCAGAGTAATGTGCCAGGTCCTCAGAGGTTACTGCAAACCCCTCATCTCTAGTACCTGCTGGGACACCCTGGGCAGCCAAGCCTGCACTATGCCCACCTGCTAGCCCTCAGGTGCCATGGTTCTGAGGTGGCGGCGCTTCGAGGTCCCCACAGGCCAATGGACATGCCCAAACACGAGCAGTTCCAAAGGCCAGCAGGGCTATCCTGCCCCCCACCAGACAGACAACAACACAGGTGGGCAGGGCAGCCCCAAGGGCAGACAGTTTTATTGGGCAGCAGCCGAGAAATCAACGGTTAGACTTGGCCACACGTTCCAGCTCATCCTTCTTCTTAATGGCGTAGGAGTTGGAGGAGCCCTGCAAGGAGGCAGATGATTAGCTCTCAATTTTGGAGAACCCTCACCAAATGCCCAACTTGTGACCTGCCCCCCGCATCCCCACCCACCTTAGCAGCGTTGATAAGCTCATCTGCCAAGCACTCAGCGATGGTCTTGATGTTCCGGAAGGCAGCCTCACGGGCACCAGTGCACAGCAGCCAGATGGCCTAGGGAGTACAGGGGTCATGCTAAGGCTACCAACAGATTGGTCCTCCAGTACCCTGGCCCACCCTCAACAGATGTGTTGGCTGGCATGCTCTCCCCACTGGCCCATTGAGACAAGATGTAAGGTAAGGCAGCATAGTGCCAAATCTGGGATCAGAGGGCTGAAAAAGCAAGTGTCCAGAGACACACACACACACAGGCTGCACTGGGTCCCCAATGACAGACTTGAGACTGGTTGTGACACCAAAATGCAATATGTGGGGCCAGGCATGGTGGCTCACGCCTGTAATCCTCACACTTTGGGAGGCCAAGAGTTTGAGAATAGCCTGGGCAATACAGTGAGACCTTAGCTCTACAAAAAAAAAAAAAAATTAGCCATGTGAGGTGGTGCACACCTAGAGTCCTAGCTACCTGGAAGGCTGAGGCAGGAGGATCGCTTGAGCCCAGGAGTTTGATGTTGTAGTGAGCTAAGATGATGCCACTGCATTCCAGCCCAGGAGACAGAGCGAGACTGTCTCAAATAAAAAAAAGGGGGGGGGGGCAAATATATGCTCTTGACCTGGACTCTAGATTGACCAGGAACAGCTATAAAGGGTATGCTGCGGACAGATGTGTGAATGGAACAACGATTAATTCAATATTCCATAGGTCTTAAGAGTTCACTGTGTTCAAGGAAAATTGTCAGAATGTCTGCAACTGATTCTCAAATGGCCCACGGAAAAAAAGCACACGCACAAATGTACACAGTGTAAAAATATACACCCAAAGAAAACTAGACCTCAGCCAAATGTAGTCTAGAAGAGGGCCCAGAGCCTGGATCTGCCCTGGAAAGGGTGGGAACCCAGCAAGGCTTCCTGGAGGAAGTGATGCTCCTAGTAAACCTCGCAGAGAACAAGCCTTTCTGCCCCAGGCAGGACCCCACCCAGTCGTGGTGGCTGTTTCCACTGTGCCATGCACACAAGCCACAGGCCAACCTGATTCACACGCCGCAGTGGGGACACGTCCACAGCCTGCCGTCGCACCGTCCCAGCTCGCCCAATGCGTGTTGAGTCCTCCCGGGGTCCACTATTGATGATGGCATTGACCAGGACCTGCAGAGGGTTCTAGAGAGAAGGGGGCTATGAGCCTGACATCTGGGCCCCACACAGCCCTCTCCCATTCACCTCACACCTAAAACAAGGGCAGCTGCACCACACAGGGGATAAGCCTGGCATATACACCATGGGACTCTGGGATGTACTAAGGCACAACCTGCCCCCGCTTGCCGCAGAGCCCTACCTCGCCTGTGAGCAGGTGGATGATCTCAAAGGCATGCTTGACGATGCGCACAGTCATGAGCTTCTTGCCGTTGTTGCGGCCATGCATCATCATGGAGTTAGTGAGACGTTCCACGATGGGGCACTGCGCTTTGCGGAAGCGCTTGGCAGCATACCGTCCGGCACTATGAGGCAGGTACTTGGCATACTTCTCCTTCACTGCAATGTAATCCTTGGCAGCAGGGAAGGGGGATAAAGAGACAATGGTCAGGAGCAGAAAGAGCCCTGGCCAGGGAGGAGAGGGACCTAACACCCATGAAAAGTAGCCCCCAGCCAGTTGCAATTCTGGTCTGCCTCCCCAGGGGACTTGAATGTAAGCCCCACCATGAAAAAATAAAACCTGAACAAGTGACTTTACCATATTACTGAAAAAAGGAGAGAGAGGGTGGAAATCTAAGGAGGTTAGATAGAGCCCATGATTTCAGTTTTCTAAAGCAGTGTTCCTCAAACTCTGCACTATGGGCACTTTAAACCAGATTGGGGGCTGTCCCGTGCACTGTAGGATATTTAGCAGTATCCAGCAAGCCAGTAGCCTCAGTTTTGACAGCTACAAATGTATCCAGACATTGTACAGTGACCCCCGGACGAAGGGAACAACCATCCCACAGTAACAACCACAGCTTTTTTTTCTGAGACAGAGCCTCACTTTGTTGTCCAGGCTAGAGTGAGTGCCATAGCGTTAGCCTAGCTCACAGCAACATCAATCTCCTGGGCTCAAGCCATCCGACTGCCTCCGCCTCCCGAGTAGCTGGGACTACAGGCATGCACCACCATGGCCAGCTAACTTTTTCTATACTCATTTTTAGTTGGTCAATTAATTTCTTTCTATTTTTGGTAGAGATGGGGTCTTCACTCAGGCTGGTTTCGAACTCCTGACTTCGAGCAATCCGCCCGCCTCAGCCTCCCAGAGTGCTAGGATTACAGGTGAGTGGAGTTGTATTTGAAGGAGACTGCTACTGATGATTCCATTACAAAAACGTACCCAAAGCTATTCTGTCACCTGCATATGAGAACATACAAACTATGTGTTTCTACAAATACAAAGAGTGACAGGAAAAGAACATAGGAGACAGACACTGAAGCCCAGTATCTACCCTGAAGAGAATCACCCACATAAACAGGCAAGTAGAAGGGTCAGGCAGGGCTTCACCATGCAGCACAAAACTGCAAACACCAAATGACCTGGCAAGGGCTTGCCCCACAGTGAAGCATGGGTGTTTATGATGGAGTTAACTCCCATGCTACACTTTTACTTACCCCATCCCTAACAGAGCAGGCACTTAATGAACACTTGTTAAATAGACCAAGAGATAGTGAACAGTTCATTTATTTTTAAAGGGTTGTTCAAAAAATAAAAGCAATCCATAAAAATAAGTAACAGAGATCCAATGTCTCACCAAGCCCAAAACATTTACTACCTGGCCCTTTGAAGGAAAAGCTAAGCTCTGAAAGACATTCATCCTAGCACTCTGGAAGGCCAAGGCAGGAGGACCGATGGGGTCAGAAATTCAAGAACAGCCTGAGTGAGAGTGAGACTCCGTCTCTACCAAAAATAGAAAAAAATCTGCCAGGTGTGGTAACGTGAGCTGATTGTCCCAGCTACTCGGGAGGCTGAGGCAGGAGGATTGCTTGAGCCCAGGAGTTCAAGGTTGCAGTGAGCTAGGCTGACACCACCGCACTCAACCAGGAAACAAGAGTGAGACCCTGTCTCAAAAAAAAGAATAAAAAGAAAGTGAGTTTTATGTGTATTTTGCTACAAAAACAACAAAAAACAGCAGCATGTGGAATGTGATGCTACCTCTGAGGAATGAATCATCTCATGACTAAAGTTGTAGAAACCTTTGGGCAGGATGTGAAAGAGTGGATGTGACAGGTATGGCGGTCCAGGGATCCCTTCCTTACCTGTCATGGCTTCAACTGTTGACTTAGAAGGAAATCAAGAAGTCTGAAATGCCCCCTCCTGGAAAAATCCATATCTGTTCCCAATCCTCTGCCAAGAAGACTAACCACCATGTCCCCCTTACCTGTAGGGAAATGTCGTTGATCTGTACATCATCAGTGCTCCACTTCCCAAAGAGCTTGATGTCAGGGGTTTCTGCCACCGCTGGTGCAGCTGTTTCCCACTCCGTCATCCTGGGTACAACATGAGAGCAGAAAAAATTGTCAGAGCCCAGCCAGCCTTGGGCATAGGTACACCATGTCCAACTCTCTGAGGCTGGCCCCTACCCTTGTGGTGAACTGGGGAGTTATGAGGGACCAAGGAAGGTTGTGAACATCATTTTGAGCCCTAGAAAAGGAGCCACTCAGCTATTAGCAAAGGCATCTGTCTTTCAACCAGGACCTACACACCCAACACCTCACAGTCACCCAGTCAACAGCTGTTGCCTGAATATAATGGCTCGGCAGATACCAAAGGCCCTAACGTTGCATCCACTGGGATTCAAATTCCAGCCGTGCCATTTATGAGCTCTTTAACTCTGGGAGAATCAACAAAGTGCTTTGGACTCAGTTACCTTAATCATATAGTGGGAACATTACGTGGCATCAAGGTCCCACCTAAGAATTCTGTGGCACAATTAACACAAAGGTCCCCATTCTCGTCGGACACTAAGGAAGCTCTAAAGGCTGCTACTAAGAGGACCACGTGTACAAAGCAAAAAAGAAATGCAACATGTGGCTAAAATATGAAAACTTCCAGTCTCAGTGTAAAATTGCAGAGTTCAAACCAAACCAGTATCCTCCAGACTCGCTGCGCGGCAAAGATACAGAGAAGGCAGAGTACAGGCAAGAAGCCTTGGGTAACTTTGCCCGCGCCCGTTTCCTCTGTCCCTATTCCAGAGAAAGATACAGGACAGGCGCAATGAGGTAAAAACCGGGCCTTGGGGCCTGCCCATGGCTCCCCGGAAGACCCTGATCGGTCCGTCGGATCCCAGACCCCGCGGCGGCCTCACCTGAGGACACAGCCGAGGCGTCTCTATCGGTCGGAGGGGACCACGCGCCGCCCTGGCACAGACAGGAAGAGGCCGCACGCCGCCCTCAGTCGCTTTTAATTAGGGCGAAAACTTCCGGGTCAACGGCAACAACGTGTGCAAAACAGGACACCGTAAGCCTACGGACCAATCCAGAGCAAAGATGTAAAGGCAATCGCTTTGCTAGATGGAACGTGTATAGCATTGGCGCATGCGCACTTGCAGAAGGCTCCACAAGCGAGCGGGCGGATGTCGGACATTCAATGCTTGCCCGGTATAGAGGGCGCTTGCACAAGCGCAGAGATCTCCGTGACGCCAAGGCCTCCATGTTTAATAAGGGCAAAGTCCAGTCCGCGCTCGCCTGTTTGACCACTGACCTCACGCCCAAGTAGCCGGGGGTTTCGACCGGAGATAGTCAGTTCGGCACCCTCTGGTTTCTCATCGCGGTTACTGTTGTCTTACAGGCACGCATACGCTGAGGGTCTGGGTGGCGGAATAGCCTCTGGCGGCCAGAACCGCCAACAGTGGGCCCCGGGTAGTCGTGCGCATGCGCGGGCCCCTCCCCAATGCTCGCGCGCTCTGGGTGATGCGTACCGGGAGCCTCTGGAGGGTCAGTTTTCCCGCTGGAATCCTCCAGTCACTCCGCGCCGACTCCCGCCTACTGTCCAGTCATAGCGTCCAGGGAGGGCGGGGAGGATGCCTGAATAAGAGGACGGGGGTCGTGGCGGTGGGAGCCAGACCCTCAGCCGGGGACAGTGCGACCCATCTTGGGGTAGGGGGCGAAGTGGGGGTTAGAGGTCGCGCGGTTTCTTGGGAGGGTGGGGACACTTCCGGTCGCTTTGCTTATCTGAGTTCTTTATGGGCGGGGCCGCGAGGAGTTGCAGCTCCCTCGCCTCAGGGTGCCCATTACGGGAACCCTGGTATCTATACCGGCTCCCAGGGATGCCCATTTGAGCTGGACTTGTTAGGTTTGTTCCGGGTGGGAACTGGAAAAGTATGTAGGAGACGGAATGCGGTTAATGGAAAACCGAGGTTTGTGGATCAATAGCCGCAGGGGTCTGGAGAGTCCTCGGAGGTTGCAAACCTAACTAACATCTGCAGCCAGCATTCCTACCCGCCGCTGATAAAGACAGAGCTACTCTCCTCCCTTATCTCTGCAGGATGAGACTGACCCAGGGGTCCCAGAAATTGGTTGTTTGAAAAAAAATTTTTTATTGCAACGGCTGTTTTGGCCCAGGTGCTCACTCCCCACTGAGAAACCCTCTATAAAACCCAAGGCTCTCCCCTTTTCGCTCGTGGATGCTTTTTCACCTCCACCCATCTGCACCCAGATGCTCAAAATAAGTAGCATTTTGCTACACATGAGACTTCGTGTGTTTCACTCTCTCTCTCTCAGCTCCAGACCTAACAGGACTGACTTCTCCAAGGACCCGAAATGTAGACTTATGGCCAAAGGCTGAAAGGAGGGATAAAAGACAAAGCCAAGAGTTAAAGGAGATTAATTTCCCCCAGCACACAATTCCCTCCTCCTGCTCAGAGAAGGGCCTCTGTGAACAGGTCAGCCCTGGCTAGGGGCAGACCCGAGAACCCTCTGAGAGGGCTCTGGAATGGTGAGTGGGGTAGGCATGGTGGCAGGTGCCCCTGCTCGTTCTACAGCCCCACCTGATGACTGTGGCAGCCAGTGTGGAGAGTGTGTGCAGCCTCTGACCTGCCCTCATTTCCCTGCCTGTCCCTTGCCTCTTGGACGTAGACCCGTGAGCCAAACTGGTACATGGAATCAGCCTTGGTGGGTGAAGGCCCAGAGGTGGTGACCGCACATCCGTGCCAGCAGCATGTACGGGGCTGGTGTCTACTGAGTCAGACTCCAGGATCACATGTGGCTGCCTAGCCCTTGGCTCCCACCTCAGCCTCCAAGAGACTGTCCCCCAACCAGACTCCAAAGGGCCCAGCCGCTTGACCCAGTCCCAGGCAGTCCTTGTCTGTCACAGTTGGTGGGCTGGGCCTAACACACTCCCAACCCCCCCCCCACGCATGCACACAACTGATGCCCAGCAGCTGTTGTTTCTTCACTGATTGAAGGCTCCCAACCCAATTTCAAGGGGATTTCTGTCCAGAGATTGCTGAGGTCTCCCCACAGTGGGCCCCTTGGACTATGGTCCATCACAACTCATGAAAGGACACACACCCTTAGCTGGCCTGGGCCAAGAGTCAAACCTCAGCCTCCGATGGGGGCGTAGCCAGCCCTTGCCACCCCTGCCTTCCACCGTGGGCACTGGGGTCTGTGGGGTTGGGGGAAGGGCTAAGAGGGCTTCTCCTGGGTGGGGGCTGCTGGTTGTCAGGAAGCAAGGAGGGTGGGGGCCGACAGAAGACAGGTCACCAGGGCAGCCATCCTCACACTCAGCCTGGGTACAGAGTGAGATTCCCCCACCCTGCTTCTTTTTCCTCAAAAGCTGACAGGCCCCACTGAACCTCAGTTTCCCCCTTCAATGTGAAAATGAGAATGCAATCAGGCAAGGCCACCATACTCATTTGATAATGGACATCTTTTTTTTTTTTTTTTTTTGAGGCAAAGTCTCACTTTGTTGCCCCGGATAGAGTGCCGTGGTGTCAGCCTAGCACACAGCAACCTCAAATGCCTGGGCTCAAGCAATCTTTCTACCTCATACTCCAGAGTAGCCAGGACTACAGGCACACACCACCATGCCTGGCTAATTTTTTCTATATATTTTTTTTAGTTGACCAGTCTCTTTCTTTTTGTGAGACAGAGTCTCACTTTGTTGCCCAGGCTAGAGTGAGTGCCGTGGCGTCAGCCTAGCTTACAGCAACCTCAAACTCCTGGACTTAGGCAATCCTACTGCCTCAGCCTCCTGAGTAGCTGGGACTATAGGCATGTGCCACCATGCCCGGCTAATTTTTTTCTATATATATTAGTTGGCCAATTAATTTCTATTTATAGCAGAGATGGGGTCTCGCTCTCACTCAGGCTGGTTTCAAACTCCTGACCTCGAGCAATCCGCCCGCCTCAGGCTCCCAAGAGTGCTAGGATTATAGGCGTGAGCCACCGCGCCTGGCCTCCTTAATATTCTTATTTCCTGCAATGAGGAGATGGCCTTTTCATTTTTGTCTTTTTTTTTTTTTTGAGACAGAGTCTCACTTTGTTGCCCAGGCTAGAGTGAGTGTCGTGGCGTCAGCCTAGCTCACAGCAACCTCAATCTCCTGGGCTCAAGTGATCCTGCTGCCTCAGCCTCCCTAGTAGCTGGGGCTACAGGCATGCGCCACTATGCCTGGCTAATTTTTTGCATATATATTTTTAGTTGGTCAATTAATTTCTATTTTTAGTAGAGATGGGGTCTTGCTCAGGCTGGTCTCGAACTCCTGACCTCGAGCAATCTGCCCACCTCGGCCTCCCAGAGTGCTAGGATTACAGGCGTGAACCACCACGCCCGGCCGCCTTTTCTTTCAAGAGGCACTATGAACATGCACAATCACAAAAGCATATTTAGTCTATGGGCATACTACCCTGAACATGCATGATCTCATCTGATCTCAGAAGCTAAGCAGGGTCGAGCCTTGTTAGTACCTGGATGGGAGATTGTCTGGGATTACCAGGTGCTGTAGGTGTTTATAAATATTAAGAAAAAAAATAAAAGCATATTTAGAGTTTGTAGAAATGTTTATCTTTTTCTTTGCAATGACTGCAGTTCAGCTGAAGTCTCAGTTTATAGTGCCCCTGCTGTGATCACCGCATATCTAGCCCCTCCTTGTCCTAAAAGCTGCTCCAGTCAGTGAAAAAGATCCCAATCTAGTTTTGGCATTGGCTAATCTCACAGATCCATCAGCCTCCAGAACCTCTAAACAGTCACATTGTAAAGGTTCATTCTCTTTGGCTGGCAAAAGGGTGGCAGGATTGAAAATAGACAACTCAAAAGTAGCTGTTACTCCCTGGGGGCAAAAAGGCCATCTCATAACATTGTTCAATGGCTTTGACATGCCACTGGCTGTGGGACACCTCGCAGCAACTATATATATGCTAAGACTGTACTGAGACTCTAAGGCTCATTCTGTGGACAAGGGCTTTACCTATTATCAGTCCAAAGTCTGGAATCCAGATGCCATTCCTAAGAACCCAAGATAAACTAACACAAGTTTACAAATCTGTCCAATTGCAGGTTCCGCAAGTCCGCTGCTAAGCTTCTATCAAACAGAGCAGGAGAGCCATTTTAAACCCATGAGGCAACACAGTCCCAGGATCCTGCCATTTAAATGTAACTGAGTACCATTCAATTTCCCCAGAGGCTTGCTTATGGCTGCCTCACTGCTGCCCCACTGCTCCCTGTCTGGCTGGGCGCCACTGGGGCTGGCAGGGGGGTTGGGCAAGAGGTGTTGGGGCAAGGGGCCACTACCAGACCACTTCTGGCCATGTAGGTTGGAACCGATTGAATCTCCATTTTCAGTTTTTCCCAGGGCTCCTGTGTGGATATTTGGAGGCAGCGGGCTCCAGGCTCCTCCTTTGCCATCTGAACCATGGACTTAAAAAAAAACATTTTCTCTTCCGGGGCTTCTCGCTACCTGGAGGCTTTTGCAACTTTTGGGCAATGTTCCTTTCAAGGTCCTTCTTTACAAAAAGTCAGGCTAGGGCAGCTTTTTCACCATTCCTTTTGACCGTCTCAAAGGACCCTACCGGGTCTTCTGACCTCATGTAATCTTTAAAATGGGTTGTCCATTCAGGAAACATTATGGAGCTCCACTGTGTGCCAAGCTCCAAACACAGCACCCCAGCCATCTCCAGTTGTTGGAGCCACCAGCTGAAGTTTTAGTTGGTATAGAGCTGAACTATACAGTCGTGAGCATAATAAAATGGTATTGTGGTGGTTTGCTACTCAGGAAAAGATAATCAAGTCCAGCTGTTAAGACAAGGGAGTTGGCCTGGCCTGGTGGCTCACGCCTGTAATCCTAGCACTCTGGGAGACCGAGGCGGGCGGACTGCTCGAGGTCAGGAGTTCGAAACCAGCCTGAGCAAGAGCGAGACACCGTCTCTACTATAAATAGAAAGAAATTAATTGGCCAACTAAAATATATATAGAAAAAAATTAGCCGGGCATGGTGGCACATGCCTGTAGTCCCAGCTACTTGGGAGGCTGAGGCAGCAGGATTGCTTGAGCCCAGGAGTTTGAGGTTGCTGTGAGCTAGGCTGACGCCACGGCACTCACTCTAGCCTGGGCAATAAAGTGAGACTCTGTCTCAAAAAAAAAAAAAAAAAAAGAAATTAATTGGCCAACTAATACATATAGAAAAAATTAGCCGGGCATGGTGGCGCATGCCTGTAGTCCCAGCTACTCGGGAGGCTGAGGCAGGATCACTTGAGCCCAGGAGTTTGAGGTTGCTGTAAGCTAGGCTGACGCCACAGCACTCACTCTAGCCTGGGCAACAGAATGAGACTCTCAAAAAAAAAAAAAAAAAAAGACAAGGGAGTTGTTTGAAGTGTTGTGACAGCAAAAATGTGATGCCTTCCAATTTTACATCTTTTCCCCAAAATAATACCTACTTACTGCGAAAATGCAGCAAAGGTATACAGGATCACAAAATATTATGCCTATAATCCCACACTTTGGGAGCCTGAGGCTGGAAAATCACTTGAGGTCAGGAATTTGAGAGTAGCCTGGGCAACATAATAAGACCCTGTCTCTACAAGAAAAAAAAAAAAAAAGAAAAATTTGCCATGCGTGGTAATTCGTGCCTGTAGTTCCAGCTACTTGGGAAGCTGAGGCAGGAGGATCACTTGAGCCCAGGAATTTGAGGTTGCTGTGAACTATGATGATGCCACTGCACTGTAGCCTGGACAACAAAGTGAGACCCACCCCCCCCCAAAAAAAAAGGAAAGAAGAAAGAGAGTGGCCCATAGTCTCAGAAGGCAGCCACATTGAATTGAATGGTGGAAATACTTAACCCTGTGGGCTTTCTTTTTCATCCTTTGATTCCACTTGGCAACCTCAGTGAAGAGGCCTTCATGGAGGCTAAATAGGGAGGGAGAGGCAGCAGACCCCTCCACTAGGGTCAGGGGATAAGGAGGAGGAGACATACAGTAGGGTTTGCTAAGTGACTGGCCCCTTAACCAGGCTGGATGGGGCTGGAGATGGAGACAAATTCATCTCCTGGGTTTCTGGCTGGACACCTGGCTATGGAGGCAGGGAATGTGGGTGTTGAGGGTTGGGAGATGTGACACCTGTTGGCTTCAGACACACCACAACCCTGCAGAGAAGTTCAGAGGTTCAGGCCAGGGCCCAAAAAGGAAGATGTCTATTCTCTCCATGGCAGCCAGGGGAGCCTGTGAGAGCCTAAATCAAATTCCATCCTCCTTTGCTCAGCACCCTCTACGGTTCCCTGTGCCACTCACCAGAAAAGATAAAGTCTCCACTGTGGCCCACTCTGCCCACAGGATATGGCTTCTTTTTTTTTTTTTTTTTTTTTTTTG
>VSMD01068195.1:0-14922 GCA_008750895.1 Mirza zaza | reverse complement strand
TTTTTTCTATATGTATTAGTTGGCCAATTAATTTCTTTCTATTTATAGTAGAGACGGGGTCTCGCTCTTGCTCAGGCTGGTTTCGAACTCCTGACCTCGAGCAATCCACCCGCCTCGGCCTCCCAGAGTGTTAGGATTACAGGCGTGAGCCACCGCGCCCGGCCAGGATATGGCTTCTGTTAACTTCTTCCTCTTCCTGTGTGTGCAGCCACCCAGGCTCCCTCAGGGCCTTTGCATCGCTGTCCCCTTGCCTGGTCCACACTTTCCAAGAGAATCCCAGGGCTCACTCCCTCCTCAAGTCTTGCCTTGAATCCCACCTTCTCCATGAGTCCACTGACAACTCTATTTCTTTTAATGTTTTAATTAGGATATTGGTTACATATAAGATAATTTTAAAGTCAATTCAGTGTTTTTTTAGTGTATTCATAAAGTCTTGTAACTATCACAACTGTGTAGTTCCAGAACATTTTCATCACCCCCAAAGCAACCCCATATCCATTAGCTGCATTCTCTCTCCCTTCCCTTCCGCCCCTGGCAACTGCTAGCCTAATTTCTACTAGTTATACCTTCTGTATGGATCTGCCTATTCTGGACATTTTACAGAAATGGAATTGTAGAGTATGTGGCCTTTCGTGTCTGGCTTTTTTCACTTAGGTCTGAGCCCATTCCACCTTGCCCACATACAGTACTTCCCAGGCAGTCCTCACCCCTAGAATGTACCACCTGTACCTTGTGGTTTTCTTTTACCAGGGTTTCTCCACCTCAGCACTACTGCCATTTTGTTGTGGGGGCTGTCCTATGCATTTCAGGGTGTTTAGCAGCCTCTTTGTCCTCCATCCACTAATGCCAGTTACACTCCCTACCCCCACCCCTGCCCAGTTGTGACAACCCCAAGTGTCCCCTGAGGGGCACAACTGTCCCCAGGTTAAGAACCACTCATTTACATCAACTCACTTGTTTTTCCTTAGATTCATTTATTGAAAAGGAAACAACAGTAACTTGACAGCACGACTCAAAATATAAAACCAGAGCCATGTGCCGGAGGAAGGGAACCAAAGGCATAAATACCGGAAAGGGTGATGGTGGCTAAATTGTGCTTAATGATGTTGAAGGCAGAGGCTCTGGACCTGAGGCTTGCCTTAGCTCTATTCAAAAGGGAGGTGGGCCGGAGTTGGAGAACATCAAAGACCCCCTAGTGCCTTATGGAGACTGTATTAGTTTCCTGTTTGCTGCTATAACTAATTACCACAAAGTTAGTGGTGTAAAAAAACATGCATTTATTATCTTACAGCTTAGAAGTCAGAATTCCAAAATGAGTCTTAGGGGCTAAAATGACGATGATATAGCAGGGCTGTGTTCCTTTTGGAGGCTCCAGGGGAGAATCTGTTCCTTGATGGGAAATCAGCTTCTGGAGGCCACCTCTATTCCTTGTCCGGTGGCCACATCACTCTGAGCTCTGCTTCTGTTGTATTTCCTTCTCTGACTCTGGCTCTTCTGCCTCCCTCTTAGGGGACTATTGTGATTCTATTTAGAACCCACCTGATTAATCCAGGATAATCCCCCATCTCATGATCTTTAATTTAATCATATTTGCAAAGTCCCTTCTGCCATTTGAGGTAACATTCACAGGTTCTAGGGATTAGGATGTGGACATCTTTGGGGTCCATTATTCTGTGTAGCACTCACATACATTAGATTCTAAGCCCCAATCAGCGGCAGGTCAAGCATATGCGCTTCCACACAACCAGCCAACAGCTGCACGCCTTTCTCTAAGGCAACTGAGGCAAGGCCTTCATGTGCAACTCGCTTTTGAGCCACCAGGGGACCAACACAGGGAAGCCGCCCTCCAACTGCCTTCCAGCCACCTCTTCAAGCTCAGTGAGCATAAGAATAAGCTCTGAGGCCTGGCGTGTTGGCTCACGCCTATAATCCTAGCACTCTGGAAGGCTGAGGCTGAGGCGGGCGGATTGCTCGAGGTCAGGAGTTCAAAACCAGCCTGAGCAAGAGCGAGACCCCGTCTCTACTATAAATAGAAAAAAATCAATTGGCCAACTAATAAATATAGAAAAAATTAGCCGGGCATGGTGGCGCATGCCTGTAGTCCCAGCTACTTAGGAGGTTGAGGCAGTAGAATTGCTTGAGCCCAGGAGTTTGAGGTTGCTGTGAGCTAGGCTGACGCCACGGCACTCACTCTAGCCTGGGCAACAGAGTGAGACTCTGTCTCAAAAAAAAAAAAAGAAAAAAAAAACAAAACAGAATAAGCTCTGATTTTTCCCTGGACAGGAAGACAGACACCTTGGCGGGGCATTCGATGTCCAGACACCTACAGGATTGAGAAAGGGAGTGAGGCAGTCCTGACGCCCAGGAAGGAGATTCAGTGGAAGATGCAGGTGCGTGCGGCACGCTGGGTCGCTGAATGCAATCCATGTGCCGGACTGGCTAACAAAATTAGATGTCCTTATGGAAGGCAGGAGCCACCCAATAGATAGAGACAAGGGTTAAATGAGTAGGAAGCCTGATCAGCTCTTCCCACCCAGGAGAGCCAGTAGGGTTAGCATCGCCTTTGGGGATGGGGGTGGGCCGTGGTTCTCCAAAGGGGCTGCGCATATTAGAATCAACTCGAGAGTCTTGACTCCCAGAGATTCTCGTTTCTTCAGTCTGACTTGTAGCCCGCTCACCAGGACACTGCAGAGCTCCCAGGGCGCTCCCCACCCCCGACTCTCCCACCCAAACGAGGCTGGGAATGACAGGTCGTTTCCGGGTTGGGAGCTCTTGGAAATCTGACTGAGAGAGAGGGCTATCAATCATCGTCATGACCAATCGCAGACTTTGCTGGGGCAGGGTGGGCGGGATGGCACTCACACCCAGGACGCCGTCTCCTTGGCGACAACGCAGGTTTGCGTGTCACCTATTAGGTGTAGCCGGCCTTTGTTGAGCACAACCAGGAGTGCTAGTTCCCAGCCCCGCTTGCTTATCAGCATCGGAGTGGGACGCGTCGGGACTACGTTTCCCAGTGGCCCCCGCGCGGACGCCCACTGCTTTTGCGGCGGCCCCGACTCCTCAGTGCCGTGGCAGTTCGGAGGAGGCGGGAGGAAGGCTCCGCGCTGCGTGCGGGGCGGGGACCAGGGGGCCCGTGTGGGCCACCTCCAGCGAGTAAGTGGCATTCTGCGCGGACCCGCGACCTTGGCTGCGAGGCAGGGGCCTCCAGGCGCTTAGCGCGGCCGCCACCCCTGTCCACTCCCCACCCCCGCGCGGGGGCCCCGGAGCGGAGGCTTGACTGCGCGCACTTCCTGTCTCGCTCTGGGTCCGGACTGGCCGCAGCACGCGTGAACCTTCAGTTCCGGGCGGTCAGGTGGCTGTAGTTCTGGCTCCTGTTTCCGGGTCCCGGGTGTGATTGAGGCCCGCGAGGGGAGGCGCCAGGCCCGGGACCGATCATAGCGGTTTACAGCTCTCAGAATCAAGCCCACCTTCTCGCCGTGGCCAACACCCGCTTTTCTGCTGCCTCTGATGCCACCTCCTTGCCTTTGCTCTTGCGGTTCCCCTTTCTCTGTCTCCAGACTCGGCTTCAATGTCCCATCCTCAGTTAGGCCTGAAGAAGCTACTTTCTTCCCAGCGCTCTCGTGATGTTCTTGTTTGATGGTCACGTCTTTTCCTTTCTCTCTTAAATTGTCTCCTTGTTCGTTTCTTTTCTTGTCTGCACTCCCCTCATGCACTCACTGTAAGAACAGGGTCTTGTTGGGCCTTGTTCTCCGACGCTGACACAGTTGAGGTCCCGGGAATGCTAACGCTTGCTAATCCCTGAGGATGACGGCGCTGTGAGGAGGACGGACACAGAACGGAGTTGTGCTTGCACTCAGAGGACATTCCTTCTGCTCTTTGTGGTGCACCGTTCTTCCCGCTGTGTGTACATGTGGATACACATAGAATAGAATATAGGGGCTAGGGTCTGTGTCCACTGGGACTGTCCGTGGGGGTGAGGTTTGTGGGCTGGGCAGTTAGCCTGTGCCTGCACACCTCAAAGCCTCCTATGTCGACTTCCCTGCGCACCCTCTTGGGCTGATAAGACCTCACAGGCCCATGTCCAGACTTCCTGAGGACGTTGAACGTCACCAACCTTCCCAGGTGTGCCCTTGCCCTGTGGTTATGCAGGGTTCACCCTTGGACACCTTAACCTCTCAGTCCTTCTATCCCCTTGATGGCTGCTCCATGTCTTGTTCCTCAATATCGGCAGCCCTGAAGACAGTTAGAAAGGCTGGGCAGGCAACCAGAGTGTAGGGCATGCCCACCCGGAGCAGATGAAAGGTCACTGTCAGAACAGCTTGGGACAGTTGTAATGCAGGGTCGAGGATGGGATCCTGGGGCTTTGAGACCCAGAGCCTGGATTGTCTTTGCTGTGATCAGACTCAGATCCTGGGTCCATGGCTGGAATGTCATCCAGGTACAGGTGGTGTAGTTGGACAGTGTAGTTTGGAAGCAGCACCAGGAGGTGAGAAGGCTCAGCCATAGCACACCGTTTCCACCTGTTGTGTCTGGTGCTGGGAGGCAGGTTCTTGTTGCAGCAGATAGGCAGAGGAAGCCCTTTGGGAGGAGGGCACCTGGGGACCCTTATGAAGGTGCTCTGTGCAGATGGCTAACAGGTGTCTCTCAGCCCCCACCTCCCATGAGTTCAGGGCTCCTTCTGCTAAGAGGGGGCTGCTGCTGCTTCAGGACCACCTGGCTTCACCCAACCCTCTCTTCAGGCACTAAGCAGTCATCTGACTCCCCATCATCAGGGTTCAGGAGAGCCCCCACAATCTGGGGCTTTATTAAAAGGATTTGTTCTATAAAATTTGGATTCAGTCAAGAGGCTGCATTCAAGGATCCAGAAGACCACATGTGGCCCCAAGGCCACAGGTTCCCCACCCCTGCACCACCAACCCATTCTGTTGAGGGTAGTGGACCAGTCTCAGTATTAGTTTTCTGTGGCTGCTATAACACACTACCACAAACTGGGCAGCTTAAAACAATAGAAATTCTCACAGTTCTGGAGGTGAGAAGTCGAAAACAAGGTGTCAGCAGTGCTATGCTCTTTGAATGCTCTGGGTGGGGATCTTTTCTTGCCTCTTCCAGGTTCTGGTGGCTCCAGGTTTTCCTTGGAATGTGGCTGCATCACTCCAATCTCAGCCTCCATCTTCACAGGGCCTCCTCTGTGTCAAACCTCCCTGTGTCTCTCTCATACAAGGATACCTGCCATTGGAATTAGGGCCCACTCAGGTTATTCGGGGTGATCTCATCTCAAGATCCTTAATTACATCCGCAAAGATCTTTTTTCTTTTTTTTTTTTTTGAGACAGAGTCTCACTTTATTGCCCAGGTTAGAGTGAGTGCCGTGGCGTCAGCCTAGCTCACAGCAACCTCAAACTCCTGGGCTGAAGCAATCCTGCTGCCTCAGCCTCCCAAGTAGCTGGGACTACAGGCATGTGCCACCATGCCCGGCTAATTTTTCTATATATATTAGTTGGCCAATTAATTTCTTTCTATTGTTAGTACAGACAGGGTCTCGCTCTTGCTCAGGCTGGTCTCGAACTCCTGAGCTCAAACGATCCGCCCACCTCGGCCTCCCAGAGAGCTAGGATTACAGGCTTGAGCCACCACGCCGCCGCAAAGATCTTTTTTCTAAACCGGGTCACATTCAGAGATTGGGGGGAAGGGGTTAGGGCGTGGACATATCTTTTTTGGGAGGCATCATTCAACCCATTATAGCCACCTTCAGTGGAACCTGACCTGGTTTGGCCAGGCTGCCTCAGGTATAGTCTTACACTCTGGGGAGCCCTCAGCCCCCAAGTCCAGGAGGTCATGCTGAGTGCTGGCCCAGGCCCTGCTCAGGCTGCCAAATATTGTGCAGACCAGGGCATTAGGTCAGCAGCTGTGACCCCTTAGAGGCATCATTCAGTGGAAGCCCAGGGGCAGGTGCATGGTAGGCACCCAGGTCCCACTGTCCCTCACACCTGGGGCGCTGTGACCTGGTGTCTTGTCAGAGAGATCAGGATCCTGGCTGTGGGGCCTCCAGGATGGCTGCTTGTGGAAGTCTGACCTGAGCTGGAACATAATAGCAACAACACAGAAACCAGGCACCTGCACTCCTGCTATTAATACTTAGTACTCATGGAGGTGTGCTCCCTCTGTGTGAGGGGCTGGAGTCCACCCTGCAGTTACAGGGTATCCGCATTGGTGTTCATGACTCAGGAGTCCCCTCCCCCGTGTGTGGGGACATCATATCCCAGCCTGACAGTGACCTTGGACTGATCCCATTAGCAGAGGGTCCTGGTGGCTTCCCCCAGAACTCTGCAGTTGGTCCCCTCCAGAGTCAGCCTTGCCTCTCAGAGGCAGACCAAGGAACTTTACAAAACCTGCAGTGCCCAGAGGTGGAGGCTTTGGGGGAACAGGGGAGGGTGGGGAGGTGGGCAGGGTGGGTCCACCCTGCACAGCTTTCCATGCCAGCAGACTCCCTCCAGAGGGAGAAGCCTGTGAGAGGCAGAAGCTGAGTGCAGTGGTTGGTGGTAGGGAGCCAGTGGGCAAGCCTAGTGTGGACAGGGCTCCACAGTCCAGCAGACCAAGATGTGCATCCCCAAGTCCTATGTCCTGCCTGTGTCTCCTCCTTCCTAAGTCACAGCTTCCCATCTGGTGACAGATGGTGCCCTTGGGCTTGTGCCATCATAAGGAATCACCCTGTGCCTTGAGCATGCTGTCTGTCATTCCCAGCAGATGTGTTCAGCTTTCCACATAGAGTTTTCTTTTTGATATGAGTAGATTAAGAGACACCTGGTTGAAGAAAATGCTGTCACCCTGGAGCTTACGCCTCTGATGTGGAAACTATGGTCACCTGGTGCTCTGGTGTGCCATTGGTTTGGCCATATGTGAGAAGTTATTGTGTGATTTTTACCTAGCAGTTTTGAAGACCTTGTTTTTCTCATTATAAAAGTTCTGTTTAAAAAGCAAAAAACCGAAAAACCTTCATCCTGTGCAGTGCCATCCCTGTGGCCAGGGCTTAAACGATGTTCTGGATGTGAGGACAAGGTGTCCGCAAGATGGCAGACACCTGGCATGCTGCAGGCAGAAACACTTTGTGTCATAGGTGCATCTGTTTTTGGGGTTTTTTAAAAGATATAATTCATGTGATATAAAGTAACCATTTCAAAGTGTACAATTCAGGTTGGGTTTTGGTATATCTTTTAGTTTTTAATATATACCCTGTGTTGTGCGACCATCACCAGTTAATTGCAGAACATTTCATTACCCCAAAACGAAAGTCCGAACCCATGAAGCAGTTACTCCACATGCTTCCTCCCGACAACCCCTAGCAATCACTAATGTACTTTCTCTCTATGGATTTGCCTCTTCTGGGTATATGATATAAATGGAATTATACAATATGTAGTCTTGTGATTGGCTTCTTTCACTTAACATGATGTTTTCTCTCTCTCTCTCCATCCCTCCCTTCCTTTTTTTCTTTTCTTTTCTTTCTTTCTTTTTTGACATAGAGTCTCACTCTGTGCCTGGGCTAGAGTGCAGTGGTGTCATCATAACCACTGTGACCTCAAACTCCTAGGCTCAAGTGATCCTCCTGCCTCAGCCTCCTGAGTAGCTGGGACTACAGGCATGTGCCACCATGCCCAGGTGTTTTTTTTTCTATTTTTGGTAGAGACAGGGTCTTGCTCTTGCCCTTGTGGTCTGAGAAGATGCATGGTATAAATTCTATTTTTAAAAATTATAGTTTGTGGCCTAGAATATCATCAATCTTAGAGAATGTCTCACGAACTGATGAGAAAAAAATGTGTATTCGATGGTTTTTGGGTAGAATGTTCTGTAAATGTCAGTCAGGCCCATTTGTTCTTGAGTACTGTTTAAATCCATTGTTTCTTTATTTATATTCTGTTTGGAGGATATGTCCTATTCTATCAGAGGGGTGTTGAAGTCCCCAGATATTACAGTGCTAATGTTTATCATTTTGTTTAAATCAAGTAGGATTTGCTTTATGAATCTGGATGCACCAGGCTGGTCTCAAACTTCTGACCTCCAGCAAGTATCCTTCCTTGGCCTCTCAGATTGTTACCATTACAGGTGTGACCTGCCACGCCCAGCCTGATATGATGTTTTCTGAGGTCCATCTATGTTACAGGATGTATCAGTACTTCATTCCTTTTTATTTATTTATTTATTTATTAGACAGAGTCTCACTTTATTGCCCAGGCTAGAGTGAGTGCCATGGCATCAGCCTAGCTCACAGCAACCTCAATCTCCTGGGCTCAAGCGATCCTACTGCCTCAGCCTCCCGAGTAGCGAGGACTACAGGCATGCGCCACCATGCCCGGCTAAGTTTTTGTATATATATTTTTAGTTGGTCAATTAATTTCTTTCTATTTTTAGTAGAGACGGGGTCTTGCTCTTGCTCAGGCTGGTTTCGAACTCCTGACCTGGAGCAATCCGCCCACCTTGGCCTCCCAGAGTGCTAGGATTACAGGTGTGAGCCACTATGCCTGGCCTTCATTCCTTTTTAATGGCTGAATAATATTCCATCCTATGGATATATGCCACATTTGTTTATGCATTCATCATTTGATAGACTTGGCTTGTTTCCACCTTTTTAGACTATTGTGAACAATGCTTCTGCGAACACTCCTGTGCCGTTTTTTGTTTGAATGCCTGTTTTCACTTCCCTTGGGTAGGTACCTAGGGGTAGAATTGCTGGGGTGAGGTAACTCCATGTTTAACCTCTTGAGGAACTGCCAGTTTTCCACAGCAGCTGTGCCAGTTTACATTCCCGCCAGTCATGCAGGGTGTGTTCTGCACTTGCCTTGTTTCTGCCAGGTCTGCTTGCCCTTCTGTCCTCATCAGGGTTAAACACTGAGCACGGGAGACCAGCCGAGGCTAACCAGTCCACCCGCAGGGGGAGGAGCAGGGGGGCTCACACCCAATAGCTTTGCCAGTGCCGAGATACAGGTGGGAACTTTTGAAACCCGGCCCCCAGCTCATGTGCTTTATTCACACGGTGAATCTGTACTCCACATTCTAGAGAAAGAGCCTCCCCCACAGGGCCTGCGACAACTGCTCAGGAGTCAGTGAGCCTGGCTCCTTCCAGCTCTGGGCCTGGTGTCTGTTGTGGGTTAGATTCACGTCCTTCTGCTGTTGGGACGGTTGGTGCTGGTGGGCAGGTGGGGCCCAGGGGTACTTGCTTCTCAGTGTCCCCATGTTGTTCCCCAGTCCTGTTCCTGGGAGGCTGCACAGTCAGAACCTCAGGGCGCAGTGGGGAGGAAGAGAATGACCAGCTGGAAGAGCAGCCGGCCGACCCCTCACCTGAAAGGAATATCCTCAGACTCACATCCTTAAGCGTTTGGCAAAGAGATGCATTTAACTGAGTGCCCATTGTCCCTCACACCCTTCCACTGTCTCAGTTGGTAACAGGTCACCTAAGGGCCCTGTGGACAGTCCAGCACTGAGGTAAAACATGCCATGTGTCACCCAGATGTCCTCGTGCTTAGGAAGTTTCTTACTTCCAGGTATGCTCCCTTGAGTCTCAAGCACCAGGTGGCTAATATGTTAATTGGAGAAACCAAGGCACAAAGTGGCAGTCTCCACAGTAGGGGGAGATGCTTGATTTTCTCAGCAGTAGCCCTGATAAGTGCCAACCTTGGGGGTGAGGGAGCCAGCAAGAACCAGTGCCACCGTGAGCCTGGGTGCAACTCCATGAGGCTTTAGTCAACCTCGACCCTGGCAGCTTTGCAGTGCAGACAGGGAGGGCCGGCCTCACCTGCCCTGGGCCGAAGGCCAGTGTCACCCAGGCCCAGAGGGGACAACAGGGTTATGCAGTTGCCACGTGTGACTGGAGTGAGGCTGAGAAACTCAGGTCACAGCAGAGCCCTGCCCTTATTTGTTTCTTTTCTTTTCCTTTTTTTTTTTTTTGAGACAGAGTCTCGCTTTGTTGCCCAGGCTAGAGTGCCGTGGCGTCAGCCTCGCTCACAGCAACCTCGAATTCCTGGGCTCAGGCGATCCTCCTGCCTCAGCCTCCCAAGTAGCTGGGACTATAAGCATGTGCCACTGTGCCTGGATAATTTAGTTGTCCAGCTAATTTCTTTCTATTTTTTTAGTAGAGACAGGGTCTTACTCTTGCTCAGGCTGGTCTCAAACTCCTGAGCTCAAACAGTCCGCCCGCCTCGGCCCCCCAAGTGCTGGGATTACAAGCATGAGCCACCACACCTGGCCCCTTATTTGTTTCTTAACAAGCACCCAGGACCAGTGCTTGCTGAACATGAAAGGCTAACCTTGACATTGGGCCCTTCCACGTCCCTGGCTCAGGCAAGCAGCCTCCTTCAGAGCAGAGCAGAAGGGCCAGGGTGCTCCTCTGGCCCTGCGCGACCTGTAGAACTTGCTCACCTCTCTGCACTTTCATTTTTAATAAGTTCAATGTGTATAATTTCCACTCAGAAACATGCAAGTGCTGGCCATCAATGCATTTCTGCCATTGTGCATCACAAGGTCCAAAGATGAGATAATCCAGTTGGCAGCAGCATCCTGAAAAGAACTAGTTACTCTGTGGTGTCCTTGGCTTAAAAGTCAGTGTGTAGAGAGTCTTGGTTAAGAGTTTCCTGATTCCTTTTAGTTCTGGGTCAAGTTATTTCAGGACACCAGGGGGCCCAGGGCAACTGCTTGTTAGAAATTTACAAAACTGACAGAAAAAGTGATAGTGGGTCAAGGAAAAAGTGGAAAGAGCACTCTTACTAAACACTTAGATTTCTGTTGGCCAGGCATGGTGGTTCTCACCTGTAAATAAAGGATGGCTCCCCTGTCTCTAAACAAACACTTAGATTTACAGAACATTTGATAAAGGGATATCAGCCTTGACTGGATACAGTGGCTCATGTCTATAATCCTAGACCCTTGGGAGGTCGAGGTGGGAGGATGGCTTGAGCCCAGGAGTTTGAGACCAGCCTGGGCAAAATAGTGAGACCCCATCTCTACAAAAAATAAAAAAAAATTAGCCAGGCATGTGGGTGCAAACCTGTAGTCCCAGCTATTGGGAGCCTGAAGAAGCAGGATCACTTGGGCCCAGGAGTTTGGGGTTGCAGTGATCTCTGATTGTGCCACTATACTCCAGCCTGGGCAACAGAGTGAGATCCTGTGTCTAAATAAATAAATAAATAATAAAATCAATCAGCCTTGCACAGAAAAGGAAACACAGAGCAAAAGAAGAACCGGCAACCTCGTGCTTAGTGAAGTAGTGATTTATGGTGGTTCCATGAGCGTGTCCATTTTATGTTCTGCATGTGATGTGAGCCATTGTGGATTCATAGCTCAAACGGTGCGCTGGACATATCTGTCTTTGTTCTGGAAGCCCTAAGAAGCTAGAGCAAATCCTCATTCTTATCCATGGGCTATTTTATAGGCCAGTTCTCTGATTCTTTTTTTTTTTTTGAGACAGAGTCTCACTTTATTGCCCAGGCTAGAGTGAGTGCCGTGGCATCAGCCTAGCTCACAGCAACCTCAAACTCCTGGGCTCAAGCAATCCTGCTGCCTCAGCCTCCCAAGTAGCTGGGACTACAGGCATGCGCCACCATGCCCGGCTAATTTTTTCTATATATATTAGTTGGCCAATTAATTTCTTTCTATTTATAGTAGAGATGGGGTCTCGCTCTTGCTCAGGCTGGTCTGGAACTCCTGAGCTCAAACGATCCGCCCACCTTGGCCTCCCAGAGAGCTAGGATTACAGGCTTGAGCCACCGAGCCCGGCCCAGTTCTCTGATTCTTGATGACTGTCATTGAGTTAGGGATTTCTTGATCAAGAAGCAAGTCCTCCTCTTCTTCCTCCTACTTCATTTTTCTTTTTTTTTCTTTTTTTTTGAGACAGAGTCTCACTCTGTTGCCCAGGCTAGAGTGCCATGGCATCAGCCTAACTCACAGCAACCTCAAACTCCTGGGCTCCAGTGATTCTCCTGCCTCAGCCTCCTGAGTAGCTGGGACTACAGGCATGTGCCACCATGCCCGGCTAATTTTTTCTATATATTTTTAGTTGGCCAATTAATTTCTTTCTATTTTTAGTAGAGACGGGGGGTCTCACTCTTGCTCAGGCTGGTTTTGAACTCCTGACCTTGAGCGATCCTCCCACCTTGGCCTCCCAGAGTGCTAGGATTACAGGTGTGAGCCACCGTGCCTGGCCCTCCTACTTCATTTTCATCGGCCGTTAGACTGCTTGCTTAGATGTGTATTTCTGTGTGCATGTGTATGTGTTTCTACTTCCATCAATGTATATAAAAATGAGAAACAGCCAGGCGTGGTGGCTTACACCTGTAATCCCAGCACTTTGGGAGGCTAAAAGTTCAAGACCAGCCTGAGCAAGATAGCTAGGTGTGGTGGTGCATGCCTATAGTCCTGGCTACTCAGGAGACTGAGGCAAGAGGATCACTTGAGCCCAAGAGTTCGAGTCTGCAATGAGCCATGATGATGCCACTATACCCCAGCCTGGGAGACAGAGTGAGACACTGTCTCAAAAAAAAAAGGAAAGAAAGAAAAGGCAGGCAGGGAAGGAAGGGAAGGAAGGAAGAAAGGAAGGGAGGGAGGGAGGGAGAGAGAGAGAGAGAGAGAAAGGAGGGAAGGAGGGAGGAAGGAAGGAAGGAAGGAAGAGGGAGAAGAGAGGGAGAAGAGAGGAGAGGAGAGGAGAGGAGAAGAGAAATGTAATGTCTGCCTCCAGCATGGTGCCATAGGGTTTGTTGCCTATCCCTTTCTTTTTTTGTGACTTCTTTCTCCAACAGTAAGAAACCTGGCTCTTATAATAAACTTCAATTATCTCACCTACTTGTTCACTTTCCCTCTAAGTAACCATTCTCCCCACCATGTGGGCCTTCTCCTCTGCCTGACCCCTCAAAGCACACTGACTGCATATTGGAACTCCTTCCCCTGACTCTGCAAGTGCTGGCCAAATGAGCCCCTCCCCAGATGGGACTGGTCTGAGCTGGTGGACATCTTTCAAGAATTCTCCAGGCTAAACATCTGTGTCACCTAAATGGCATCTCGATGCATATAGACTGTGTTTTCCCAGTAAACAGTGTGAAGAGCTGGGGAAAGTCCACTGTTGTAGGCAGAAAAATGGCTCCGCAAAAGATGTGCACATCCTAGTCCCTGGAACCTGTGAATATGTTACTTCACCGGGCAAAGGAACTAGGAGATGTAACTAAGTTATGGATCTGGAGATGGGGAGCTTGCCTGGATTATTTGTAGTCAGCCCAATGTGATCACAAACATCCTTACAAGAGGCAGGAGGGTCAGAGTCCTGTGAAGAGATGTGACACAGACCCAGAAAGTGAGAGATTTGAAGATCTTTTACTGCTGGCTTTGAAGGTGGAAGAAAGGAAGGTGGCCTCTAGAAGCTGGAAGAGGCAAACATTCTCCCCTAGAACCTCCAGAAGGAACCAACGTCACTGAAACCTTGATTTAGGACTTCTGACTTCCAGAACTGTGAGATAATATTAATAATAACTTTGCATTGTTTTAAGCCACTAAGTTTGTGGCAGTTTGTTACAGCAACAAAACAAAACTAATAAAGCCACAGTGGGATTTGAAAACAGTAATATCGGGCACCAGGCCTTCCTGGTGTCTACACTTGCTGGAAGGATGGGGTTGCCAGCTCCCACGCCAAGCTGTTTTACACTTACAGTTAGACCCATTTTGTAGATGAGGCTACCAAGCTTGAGAGAGGCACGGTCACCCAGTTGAAGAGGGGAGGGGCAGGCCCCAGCCGAGTTCTCCCTGTCCGTTGAGTCCCACCTCACACCTGCCAGAAGAGCTGGATGGTGGCAGGTGTATGGGGCCAGGCCTGGCCAACGCAGGGAGCCAGGAGGATTCTGAGTGCTGGGCTTGCCACTGGGAAGCTGGTGGCCAGGAGTAGAGGGGGGAGTCTGGGGGCTGGCTGCTGAACAACCAGGAGTCCCTGTTGCTGGGGAAGGGGGACTGCTGAGGTCCTAAGCCAGGTGGCAGTGTTTCAGCAGCCGGTGTGGAGGAGGAGTGGCGCCGCTGGGGAGCAGGGAGAGCCAGGGGTCTGGGTGGTGGCCAGGGCTTGGCAGACACCTGGCAGGCGTGGGGGGAAGGAGGCACTGGCTCCAGGATGCTTGTGCGGGATCACTCCTTTCCTCCTCTGCGGGGAGGCGTCAGCTGTGGGGTCGTCATTCTTTGGCTTGGTTCTGCACTTCTCCCCTCCTGGAACTGCCAACTTCCATCTCTCCCCTGCTCTTCCAGATCCTACAACCAACACTCCGCGTTAGGGGCCGGCCGCAGGATGGAGGCTCCGGCCCAGAACGCAGGGCAGGGAGGACTCCCCAAGTCTGATTCCCAGGGAGCCTCCCCAGGCCGGGAGGAGAGGCCTGAGAAGGAACCGAGGTCCCTCGCATTGGATCGAGTGGGGAAAGGCCCCAGTCAGAAGGGAAACCTTCGTGGAAGGGCGGCGGGCGGCAGGACTCCCCCAGGCGGGGGCTCCTGTAGCTGCAACCTCGACGTGAGCCCCGGCCCGCGGGCCTGTCACAGCGCGGGAGGGAGCCGGAGCCCTGTGGCTCCGCCTGCCCACAGGACCCAGGCCTGTTCACCCCCGAGGGTGACGGCCCCCGTCGGAGCCTCGCGGGCGCTGAGGGCTCCAGCCACAACTCTTGCCTGGCATGGCCTCTCTGAGCGCCCCCCCGAGGAGAAGGGCCCTGTGTGTGACCACTGCGGCCACCGGGAGTGGCTCCAGAGCTGCCCGCGGGCTCAGCTGCGTGAAGTCCGCTCAGACTGCCAGCCTTGCACATGCAGCCTGCAGCCGACCCCCTCCGTCGGGGACCCTCCGCGAAGTGGCCCGGGCGTGCGCGTGCTGCTGCGAGGCCGTTGCCTGAGGGCCCGGGGGAGCCCGCCCGTGCGCCCGGGGCGG
>VSMD01068178.1:0-79061 GCA_008750895.1 Mirza zaza | reverse complement strand
CTCGCCCTCTCTAAACAGCACTGTATTGTTCATCGCGGTGCTACTTGCTTATTTATTCAATCGTTCTCTCTCTCTCTCTACACACACACACACACACACACACAGGCACACACACACTGTCACGTAGCACAGCGAGGACAGCGTTTGTGCTTTGTCCACTACCAGGTCCCCAGTTCCTAGAACAGTGGCTGGCACATGGTAAGCAACCGCCAAAAAAAAAAGGGAATGAACAGAGGGTCAAACGAATATGGGCAGAGCTGGCGGCAGCTGGCGACTGGCTTCCCAGGTCTCCCGGCTATCCACGCCTCCACCGGTCACGCCCCCTCGAGGGAGCAGAATAGTTTGAAGACAGCAAGGCGTGACCTTGCAAAGAGAAGCTGCCAAGAGACAGGAGCTCTGACTTCAACACTGAAGAGTGCCAAGGACGAGGCCAACCCCTGCTTTGGCGGCTCTGGGGGCAGGAGGGAACCCCACAGTCCCTTGCTTGGAGGGACGCTGCTGGTGGGAGGGGGAGCAGGTGGGGGCAGGAGGACGGGCCCCGCCATGGCACAAGGGGCCACTGCACCCCAGTCTCACTCCGGGATCAGACACTCTCGGGCACCTCTCGCACCCCGAGTTCAAGGTGGACTGTTTGTGATGCGGGACCTAAAATCCAGCCCTGAGGAAGCGGGGGGAGCATTAGGCAAACACAGAAACATGGTATTTAGCTCCAAAAAGGGAAATCATGATGGTAATCTCATGATAGTAATACCTGACGCTTGGCGGATACTGTATTTAAACATTTTAAGTGTGTTGATTCATCTAATCCTCACGATACCTTATGAGGTGGCACTTCTGTGGTCCCCACTTTGCAGAGGAGGAAATCGAGGGGCAGAGGGAGGCGCGAGTTTCCAGCCACCTGCCCCCAAGCTCCCTGCAGGCTGCCCAGGGGCCAGGCCACTGCCCAGGGAGAAAGAAACGCGGGATCCCTAACCTGGCCTCGCAGGAGGAGCCGAGGTTTCCCTGCGTGTCTGTTAAACACGAGCCCCGGCCGGCGCTTTTGTAGGTGTCAGCCCAGACAATCGTCCCTGTCCCTGTTTTCCAAGATCCGCACCCAGAAATGTCTGCCGCCAAAGCCACTGGTGCCTGGCCGGCCGCCTTCCCGCTGCGGCAAAGGCACTGTTCTCCCAGCAAGGGGGCTTCGAGCGAGGCCCGGGGACTACAGATGTCTCTGCCAGAGACTCCACCACGGAGACTCCCGCTCAGCCCAGGGGAGAGGCACAGCTGTGACCTGTCCGGGAAATGACAATGAAGTGCAACTGCCGCCCCCCCCAGGAGCTAGGCGGGGCTGGGGGAGGGGAGTGGGGAAAGCAAGCAGATGCTCACTTTGGAAAGGTAACGGGACCTGGGACTGCTGCCGGGAGGGTGGGCTAGGGAGGCAGGGAGATGAGGAGGGGCTTCCTGAGAGAGGAGACGGTGGCCCTAACGGGGGGGGGGGCAGAGGGAGAAGCAGGTGAGTCTAGAGGTGCTGAGGAGGTGGCATGTCCCCCCACCTCCTGCTCTTTGACCCTAAGTGTGGCCAAGGCCCCTGGGTGTTGTTGCCCCTTCCCCTCCCCGTGGCTCCCCCCCGGGGCTCTCCCCCTTTCCTTCCCCCTCTGAGTGTCTCCCTGGCCGCAGCCTCAGCTCCACGGGCCTTTCTCCAACTCAGCAGCTCCCGAGCCTCCACCTCCCTCCCAGTGCCTGTGGGACCCCAGCGAAAGCCCAGCTCACCCGCCACTCCCCCTCGCCTGACTTGGGTCTGAGACAACTGCACCGTTGTTGTCCTGTTGTCTGTGCTCTGTCCCCTCTGCCCCTCACCCAGCCAGCCAGGATGCCCTAGGGGCAGGACAGCCCAGTGACAACTTGCTGTCTCTTCCTCTCCACCCTTGCAGCCAGCTCAGTGCCATTCCAGCCTGGACGATGGCATGGCCTCTTCTGCAGCCACTTGGCTGCATTTCCCAAAGCCCCCCTCCCCGCCCAGCTACCTGCAGCCGCCCGTCTACAACCAGAGCCTAAATTCCTGCTTTCCAGACTTCTCTGGGACCCAGACTGGGACAGCCAGTCCCTGCAGCCTTTGCCTTCACAGTGGCAGGTGCAGGCACCTGAGTGAAGGTGCACACGCCACATCTACCTGCCTGCATGAGCCAGTGCGCTGGCAGCCAGGAAGCCACGGTTGTCTTCCCAAGTCCTTCCCAAGTCCATCTCCCTCCTTACCCCCACACAGCACGCCATCCTTCCAGGCCCATTTCAAACTCCCCCTCTGATCTTTCTCCATGAACCCCCCACCCCCGATTTATCCAGTGGAGGGTGAGGGCCTCCTCCCCTGAGCCCCTCTTCCTCCCTGCGGACAGCAGCAGGGCTGGCCAGCAGGGTGCTCGCTCCACAGACTACGGCGCGCGGGGGCCCGGCACACGGTGGGTGCTCGATAAATGCAGTTAAATGAACACATGTGGTCAGAGGCCTCCAGTACTGCAAAAAAAGCAGGGCTGTTTGGGTGGCGCTGGGCCTTCTCACAGCTGACATCAGAGCCAGCATGGAGCAGGGACTCAGCAGCCGAGGTGCCATCTCCCAGACAGGTGTCACAGGAAGGTACTGATGGCCGAGAGAATGGAGCTGAGACCCCGAGTGCCGTCAGAGCCAAAAGGGCTCCCTGAGCAAGCCCACCCCTTGTTCTACAGCTGGGGACATTGAGACCTCAAAACGGAGAAAGAGTTGCTCAAGGTCACATAGCACAGAGCTGGGGGCAGAACTCACCTCCACTCTACCCCCTTAGCCACACCCCAAACCATCGAGGGACAGGTTACTGTAAGCCAGGCTCTGTTTAAACTCTCTCAGTGCAGCAATGAGAGCACCTGGTAGAGAAACTCTTACTATCCCCATTTTCAGACGAGGAAACTGAGGCACAAAGCAGTGAAGCACATCGCCCAAAATCACACGGCAAGTAAGAGGCAGACCTGAAGTGTGCACCAGGGCTGACTGCCCGGACCCAGGCAGGGTCACACCCCCCCCACACCCCCTCAGACACACCTTCCCACGGCAGTTCACGCGACAGTGAGCAGGGACTGATGACCGAGCAGGGATGCTCACCGTGCCAGGCCCTGTGCCAGGTGCTCCGCACACGCTCGCTCACCTAATCTTTCCGGCAGCCAGGGTGGGTGCTATTACTATCCACGGATAAGGGGCCTGAGGCTCCCAGTCACTAACTCAGTCAGGGTCACACACATGGTAGGAGGCAGAGCTGGGATTCCAGCCCAACGCCCGTTCTCACATGGCCCCACCTGCCCCGACGCCAGGCCCAGGGGTAAGGCTGGTGGCCTCCCTGCCCTGGCACGGGCCCGCTGGCTGGGGCTCGTCCTGGGTGTGGGAGGAGCCTGGAGAGCACCGGTGGGCTCGCCTGCCCGGCCCGCCAGCCCCACAGGAGGGCGAGCTCCCAGGCTGGGGGCTGGCTGCCTCTTTCTTTGGATCCTCTGATAGCACAGGGCACAGGGCTGGGAGCCCAAAGAATGCAGAGCCCAGCAAGGGGGCTCTACACCTCTTCCATGCCAATCACATAAGCCTTGCCCTGGGGCCAATCTTTGTGAGGGTGTCGCCCCAGGTTGGGCCCCACCATCAGGATGACCTCATGCCCGGACGGGACCTGGCAGAGAGCCCCAGGGCGACAGGAAGGGGGTAGGGGGCATGGGGCACAAGGTCAAGGAAGGTTAGGGCCAAACCACAGGCCCCAGCAAAGGGTGAGGCGGGCAGGAGACGGCACGCCTGGAGTCCACTCCTGCCGCCCGCAGCCGAAGGGGTGCAGGGGCCTACAGAGGGCACCGGGGCCAGAGCTGGGGCTCCCAGCAGCCAGGGAGGCTGCACCCTCATTCTGCAAGGAGGAAACCGAGTCCCAGGGAGGTTAAGGGACCTGCTTGGGGTCACACAGCGAGGGACAGCCCAGCCTCAGGTGGGAGCGAGTGGAGCCCAGGACTCTGGGCCTGAGCACAGAGCTGGCAGCTGCCAACAACAGCTTTCCCTGCACCCGGCGCTGCCCGAGCCCTTTGGGGCTATCACAGCATTTAGTCCTCACAGCAATGCCTGAGTGGGTTCTACTATCACTCCTTTTGTTAGATGAGGACACCGAGGCACCAGCCAGCCTGTGGCCTGGCTAGATAGGGGCAGAGCTGGGATTCGAGCCAGCTAGGTGCATCTGGGGGCCCCGCTGGGACGTGGGGTTGTGGTGGCCAGGACGGTAAAGCAGGGGCTCGGCAGCCCATGGTGCGTACTGCCTGACCCCTGAACTTAAAGGGCCCCTCCCATCTCCCCTCACCCCTCTGGCCACCTCCGGCCCCGCCCCCAACACACACACACACACACACACACACACACACACACACACACCTCTTGCTGCTGGTGGGCACCTCCCCAGCTGGGTGTGGGACCCCGGGTGTGGGGGAAGGAAGAGGACCCTTGGGCATAGCTCAGCCCCGCACTCCATCCCCGGGTGGCTACAGACACGGTTAGGAGTGGGAGGTCTTGGCCCCAGGAGAGGAGAGGGCGTGAGCTCCAGGGCGCCCTCCCATCCCCAGTGCCAGGAGAGGCTGCTGACCTGTCAGTCACGGCCAAGGGAGGGACAAACCCAGACTGGAACCCCAGGCTCTGGTGGCCAGCCCAGGGCTCTCAGAGCCTCCCAGCACAGCTCACCTCATAGCGAGTTCTCAGAGGGGACCCATCTCCCTTGCCCCACAAGCCTCCTAAGGAGCGGTCTGCACGAGGACCCCCACCCAGCGTGGGCCCTGCTCCTCCAGGTCAGCGGGGACTCCCGACGCCCTCGTCCACATCCTGCACCTCTCTGGGCACCCAGCCCTTCTCCCACTCCTCCACCCCTCTGGGTTGGGGGCCCAGGACACAGGTCCCAGGGAGGGGAAGCCCCTCGTCCCAGAGCAGCCCAGCCTCCCCTGGCGCGGGCTGGGAAGGAGAGTGGCCTGGGGACCCATGGGGACCGGTGTTTCCTCCCCCAGGAACCGAGACAGCTGGGCCCACCCGTCCCCAGGGGGATGAGGTTGGGGGATGGAAGCTCAGGCAGAAACTGCTGGGGGAACTGAGTCACAGCCCAAAGTCTTCCTGTGACCTTCACTCCTGGCCCCCGGCTAGTCCACAAAGGCCAGGAGGGAGGCAGGGGTCCCTGGCAGGGTGGGGGCAGGGGGGAGGCAGAGTGGGGCAGTCACCTGGCTGAGACATGGGGCTGCGGCAGCGTGCTCTCTCCAGTCCTGCCCGCTGCTGGGACCACGGCCATCTCCCCGGGCCCCGCTCCGCTCTGGCCCAGGTAGCGGCTGGGGCCGGCAGAGACTAAACCCCAGAGCCGGCCCACTTCCTGTGCAGGGGATGGAGGGCAAGGCCTGGGCTGGGGAGGCGGAGTGAGACCAGGCTGTGAGAAAGCCTGAAACTCCTGAAGCACCCAGAGGCCAGATAAAGATCTGCCTCCTACGCCGGGGGCGGCGGCACACGCGTGCACACGCGCACACACACACACACACACATCACTCTCAAACAGAGCCCAGCTGCAGAGTCCAAGGGCGCAGGCCCTTCTTCCCCTCCCACACCACCCACGCCACACCTCATGCAGCCCCACAGCGCCGACACCTCCACCCGGTCACACACACGCCCCCACTAACACCCAGGCCTGTCCCCAGCCCGCCTCACCCCCGTGCCAGGCCACCACACACCATCTCTCAGAGATTCCCTTTTCACCTGCCTTCCAGGAAGCCCCTTACTCAGTTTAGCATCCAGAGGTGACTATCTGGGCTTTTCGAACAATTTGACAGCCACTTGTTGGATATTCTAGAACTTTCCTTTTCCTTCCAAGCCATGATTCCTAATCATTTTCCCTCTTTTTGGAGGGTAATGGGTGGGAAGTTCAGCTCAGGGCTTTTTTTTTTTTTTTAAATGAATACAAGTTGTGGACTGCTCTTTAGAAAAATGCACATCTATTTATGTGCAGTGTCACAGGCCTGCGGACCCTGTGAGGTTCCATCCCCAGAGACCAGGAGAAGCAGCGCTGTGTTCTCCCCTCCTGGTTTAATAGCGCTGCTGCAGAAAGGTTTCGTCATAAGCGGCTGCTTCTTCTGAGAAGAGGAGAGGGGACGGCAGCAGGGGAATTGGGAGGGCAGCTCTGCAGACGTGAGAAAGTGGAATTGAACACCCTAAAAAGAGACTCAAGCCCAGCTCCCCTGTGCAAAGCCCAGAGCTGAGTGGGGAAGGGGCAGCGCTGGGCACAGCTGCCCAGGAGCCGCGGGACCTGAGGTCGAGGCCGCTGCCAGCTGGGTGCCCTTGGCCTCATGGTGCTCCTACGCGCACACCTGCAAAAGGAGGAGATGACAGCTCCTTCCTGGGAATGTGTGGAGAAGATAGCACCCTGAGGTGTTCATTGAGCGCCTAATGTGACCACGCACAGTCGGCTGGCAATACAGGCCAGTGCCTCCCATGCCCCGGCCCCCTCCCCCAGGGCGAGGCTTGCTGGCCGCAAGAGAGGGAAACAAACACAGTGGCCACTACTCGAGACTTATACCCAGGCTCTATTAAGCAGGGATTCTTTTCAGAAGCTTCTCAAGAGACCAGGAACGCTGGGCTCCCAGGGAGGAGGGCCCGGAGAAGGGGCAGCAGGGGTGCTTTTCTCTACAGCCCCTTCCGTACCGCATGCAGATATTTCCTACCCCCAAATAAATGAATTCAGCTAAAACTTTAAAAGGACATACAAATAAGGGGACAAAAGCATCCCCAGGCAAAGCCAGATGTCATGGACCTAGCTCGTGCTGAGTGGCCGTGTTCAGCATGGTTTTGTCCACAGGCTGGCATCAGCCATGCAGGGGGAGGGGGACGGGGGCAGGGGATCCCACATGTGCCACAGGGCCCAGCCCGGGGCACCGCAGGCGGAGAGGCAGGAGGAGGCTGTGCGGACAGGGGCAGCGTGAGCACGGGCACGGGCCTGGCATCTCTGCGGAGCCGTGCACAGCCGTGGCAGCACATCCGAGGGGCACGTGTGGAACGAGAGAGAACGTGGGGACCTGCTGCCCACACCCGGAGCCCCCGTCCTCCTGACACCCGCTGGACTCCACTTCCAGCCAGCCTCGCAGTCAGGTGAGATCTGGCGATGGGATGTGGGAAGAAGTGATTTATTCTATTTCCAAGCCTGGAAAAACTCACCTTCTGTCCTCTTTGCTCTCCCTCCCTCTTTCCTACTCCCTGTCCCTGTCCCCTCCTTCTCTCCCCTCCTCCTCTCTCCTTCCTCCATCTCCCCTCCCCTGCCACAGTCTGAGGAAGCCACCCTCAGTCCACACCGGGCTGCAACAGAGCAAAAATAAACCTCTGTGGAATGGGGGCTCCTGTTTCAGCAGTTGGCAGGCGGGTGTCACCCAGGTACGTGAGCTGTACATAAAACCAGCTGAAGAAGGGCCATGGGGTGCAGGCGGAGGCCCAAAGGTTTGGGTGCCGGGCAGGTGTGTGCAGAGACGCGCACCTGCTTTCTTCCGCCCCGCCCCGCTCAGATCCTATCACCTCCCGTCCCCCAGGCCTGCCGTGGCTGCCGGCCTGGTCTCCCTGCTGCTGCTCCTGACCCTCCAGCCAGTTCTCCACTCAGCAGCCTGAGCTATCTTTCCCAAACCCCGACCAGGTCATTGCACTGCCCCTCCCAGTCGCTCCCAGGACATTTATGATAAATCCAAATTCTCAGTCTTGCTCTACAAGTCCTGCAGGAGCTGGCCCTGCCTTCACCTCTCAGCCTGTCCCCTTCGCTGTCCCTGGCTGTCTAGCTCAGGCTTTCCTGCTGTTCATCGACAGGCTGATGGGTCTATACGGCTGAGCTGCTCCTTCCTTCGTGTCTCCCAGGCAGGGAAACCGAGGCACAGCCATCCTCCTACCAGCAGGTGGCAGAGCCGGGGTCAGAACCTGGGTCTGTCCCAGAGGGCTGCAGATTCTCTCGCAGGCAGCCTGATACATAATCCAGATGGAGTGGCCTCACCTTGGTCTCAGGAGGGCCCGGGGTTGGACCCAGCCTCCTCTGGCAGGGTCCTAGCACCCCAACTCTCATTCCTACAACTGCTTCTCCTGCATCTTTCCACCCCACTGTCCCGCCCCCTATGTCCTCCCGGAGCCCCACGGTGAAGACACCGCCCCGTACCCTCAGCTTTCATGGACACGGCCCCCAGCTCAGCCACCACTGAGCCCCGTCCCCACCCAAGGACCCCACGCGGGGCCGTGGGACAAGCACACACTGGGGTTTTCTGGCCCTGGTGTCCCTTCCTGACTGTGACTTCTCCCCTCGCCCATCACAGGGCTGCCTCTTTTGGGGGCCAAGCCAGGCTGTGCCCTCCTCTGCCCTGGCGTCTCCCACATGTCCCCTCCCCCGCCCCCCCGTAGCTCCGGCTTTGGTTCCCAGCCTCCTGCTCCACTCCAGCTCTGGGGCGTCAGGGTCCGTGTTGTAGCCTCCAGACTCCGGCCACACCGTGCCCTGCTCAGGCCCACCCTCGGACCTTGTCAGCATCCCGCCTGTGTTGACCCAGACCCCTCAAACTGCCACCTCGGCCCACCCCACTTGCTGCCGCCGCCCCCTCCACTCTGCCACAGTGTCCCAGTTAGGATCGAGTCCAGCCGCGTGTGTCCAAATAGAACAGAAGGTAACACTGACCTAAAATAAGAGAAGGTTTTGTTTCCTTCACCTCAAAGAAGTCCAGACGCAGGCGGTCCAGGGCGGGTGGCTTTGTGACGTCAGGGTCCTGAGCTAAATCTGTCTTGCCACTGGGGCATCTTCCATAGCTTTCTCCTGCCTCCTCACAGGCCAAGAGAGCTGCTCACATCCACCCATCACACCTATGTTCCTGTAGCTGGAAGGTGGAGGAAGGAGCAAAAGAGGGCACGTCTCTGCCTGTTAAAGTCCCTTTCCTAAAACTGCCCTTGTCCCTTCTAACATACATCTTCTTGTGACTGAGTCACAACAAAGCTGCAAGGGAAGCTGGGAGATGTGCCTAGCTATAAATAGAGGGTATGCGGGCAGGGGAGGACAGGCTGGGGATCACCGATAACTGTCTCTGTCACAACCTGTCCTTTGCCACCATAAAGACTCCCAGTATCTCCTGGCCATCCCCCATCCCCCTTCCTTGCTCAGACCGCTGACCCCGTCACCCACTACACGACCTTGTTTCCTGCCCACCCTTCCCCGGTGCTATGACTTGCCTTCTCGAAAGTCAGCAGGTAGCCGAGTCCACAGCTGGAGAAAGTCCCACCCACAAGCCCGGGCCTCACCGGTGACCCAGATGCACGTCTTGGTTCCCAGCCGGGAGGGCAATGCCGTGCCTAATTTGGCGCCTCATGTCACACCCTTGCTTTTGTGTCTACACTAGGGGTTCTGGGAGAACAGGGCCCACGTGCGACTCATCCACTCTGCGCCAGGACCTGGAAAATTCCCTCACACGGTGTCCATGAGCAGGGAAAGGAGGAAAAAGGAAAAGAGGAAGAATCAAAGGTTCTGAGTCTATAATACCCTGAAGATTCCAGAAAACGCAAATTAAAAACAACACTGGGAAGTGTGCATCTGAAGTTTCCAAAGGCCTTCCACCAAAGGTGGGTGGGAGGGCACGTCACCCTGCTGGTGTGGGCTTAGAGTGGCACCGCCTCCCTGGAAGGGAGTCTGGCGACGTCTGCCAGTATCTCTGGTGTGTGACTCAGCAATTTCACGCCTAACACGCATCGACACAGAGAGAACCACGTAGAAAGTGAGTGCACATGGGCCGGGCGCGGTGGCTCACAACCGTAATCCTAGCACTCTGGGAGGCCGAGGCAGGAGGATTGCTTGAGCTCAGGAGTTCAAAACCAGCCTGAGCAAGAGCGAGACCCCGTCTCTACTAAAAATAGAAAGAAATTAGCCAAACAACTAAAAATATATATAGAAAACTTAGCCGGGCATGGTGGCGCATGCCTGTAGTCCCAGCTACTCGGGAGGCTGAGGCAGCAGGATCGCTTGAGCCCAGGAGTTTGAGGTTGCTGTGAGCTAGGCTGACTCCACGGCACTCACTCTAGCCCAGGCAACAGAGTGAGACTCTGTCTAAAAAAAAAAAAAGGAAAAAGAAAGTGCGTGTACAAAGTCACTGCTGCAGTCACGACACCAGAGGCGGCCGAAATGTGCACCAACAGGAGACGGGGCACAAGTGACCCAGGGGACTCGCAGCCCCAGCAGGCAATGAGCTGCCGCAACATCCGAACGGGCGGCTGTCCTCGTCCTGACATGGAACCACCCCCAGGTGCACGTGAAGTGACAGAAAACAAAGCTCAGAACAAGGCATGTCGTGTGCCACCACTCATGTGCACATACAGCGGGCACCCGTGAGGGGCCGCGTGGGAAGGGCAGCCTGTGTGCGTGAGGGTGAGCGTGTGCTGTGCATTTGCGACGTGTGTGCCTGAGCGTGTCCCTGCACCGGCATGCACATGCGCCGAGCCGTTCTGGAAGGATTCCCTAGAGGCTGGTGACAGCCGCAACCTCCAGGGAGGCAAGCAGGGACACCCAGGAAGCAGAGGAAGGAGAGAAACTTCTCTGAGTCACCTCTTGTACCATTTGAACTGTGTTTCGTGGGAATATAATACCTGCTTGCAAAAATAAATAAAATTAGAGCCAAAACAAAAATAAAAAGTGTGGGCCCCTTGATGGGGGATGGAGCTCCCCCAGGGCTCCCTACACACAGGTGTTCCTACCGCTCCGATTCTTTCTAACCTCGCCAAGGACTCTGAAAATGCCCCGAGTCACCAGGCCCATGGGACCACCTGGCCACACCAACAGAGCGGGGGCGGGGAAAGCGTTTCGTCACAGGCACGACGCTGGGCAGTGGCAAGGCCGACTCCTGACCCGGGTCTGCTCGCTGCCAGGCCAGAGTCCTGTCGGGGCCAGCAAGGAGAGCCCCAAAGCCCCCTGACAGCACCGCGGCGGTCTCCCCGTTTCCCGTGGGAAGCAGCTACAGCGAAAGGATTCTCTTTGCTTTTTCTTATTTTTAAGCAGCTTTCACCAAGATCTGTGATCTTTCTCAGAAGATAATCTAGGTGTTGCCGTGAGGAAAGAGGACGTGTGATGTTAGCAAGGTGTCTGTGAGAAGTTCCTCTCTAGCACGAAGTAACGCTTGCTTTTTTTTCTTAGTATTTTTTTTTATTATTAAAGAATCGGAAAAAATAAAAACGTCTAAGAAGGTTATGCCTGGCTGTCACCATTGTCTGCGGCGTCTGCTTGAGGGAGAGCAGAAAGTGGGGTCAGAAACACGCTCCCACTCTGGAATGGTGCCCCAGTCAGGCCTGGCTGCAAGGGCTGGTGACCCTGGACCCCCAGAAAACAGGGGACTCTGAAGTCCCCTGAGCACAAAGATGCGCATTTCAGGCAGCGGTCAGGAGCATGCTGGCCAGGGCCGGGTGCCACCTGCCCCTACAGCACACGTGGACAGAGACTGCAAACGGCTCTGCCTCTTGGCCCCTACCCCTGGTGTCCTGGCTCATTGCTGTCTCAGGGATCTAAACAGGCCGGGCTGAGAGGAGAGGCAGCTGCATCTGGCAGATCCTTAAACAGGTCGCAATGAGGATGCGGAGAAGACCTCTGTCACCAGGCGAAGGGGCTGAACTGAGCCAGTGGAAGGGGAACTCTGGCCTAGCCAAAGCCCCCAAAGCGCCAGGCCAGTGACAAGGATTTACCGAGAAGGCCCCCTCGGGCGGCGCTCAGGGCGGTATGCTGGAGTGGGGCCACCCGTCCACATTCCGTGCACCTGCAGCCCGAGCCTGCCCACCTGCGTGCTCACGCAGTGCTCCGCCGAGTTTAAAATGGGACTCTCTTGCCGTCACGTCTGTCCCTGCGGGTTTGCAGGCACACTCCGAGGGCCACGCCTGCTGCAAGGCGAAGACAGCACGGACCAGATGGAGTCCTGGGACAATCGGCAATCAGATAAAGTATGTCCTACCCGTGTCCTCCCAACATCAGAGACATCACATCCACGGCCAGAGGACGCCCGCACGCCCTACTGACGGACAGCGACCCTGTCTGACGGGCAGGTCCCCGGCTGGATGAGGCAGCGACGGGGGCAGAAAGCGCGGCAGCTGCTCTGTGCCGAGGGAGCGCGTCCGGGTGTGAGGGACTGGCAGGGCGTCGGTGGCGCCCAGGCAGGCCCAGCGGGCACACAGCAGGTGGGGCTGAGGGAACAAGTACCACTCAGCGCAGTCATGAAGAACGAGGCCTGTTCTCCCCCTCGGGGGTGGGGACCAACCATGGCAAACCAGAGACTCCATCCACGGGGGCTGGCAGATGGGAATGCTGGCTCCATGCGGCCAGGAAACCCTGAATTTCCAAGAGAAGCTAACATCAGGATTTTAAAAAATGTGAAATCCTCCCATGTAAAATATTGGCAGTTAATTCTAACTTAAACACACAACGAAACGCCACCACGCCAGCCACTGTGTGGGGAAGGGGCGCTTTCAGAGGGAGGGTGTCGCTGAGGGCAGGGGCTGACAAAGGGACCTGAGGTCAGGCATGTTTCTTCTCAGGTGCTGTCCTGAGACGTTCTTCTTACGTGGTGGTCTCACAGAATCTTCGAGAACCTTTCCCGTGTTGGAGGAGTATCTTTCTTTGAGAGTCTTGCGCCCCAACCAACAAGCCCAGACTTTGCCTTTCCAGCCTCCCTTGCAGGGGGCGCAGGCATGGGACCCGGCTCCCCGTCAGGAACCTGTGCTCTGAAGCTCTGTCCGGTGGAGTGAGCGTGTGACCAGGCGGCCCTGGCTCCAGGTCTGGCTGGGAGCGACGTGGGAAGGAGGAGGGCAGCCCGGCAGGCTGGTGAGGGTGGCGTCGGAACAGTCCTGGCACCTGAGGGGCAGCCCCTTCCCGAGACTCCCCAAGCCTAATTCGTGGGTGCTGCCAGGGGCTCCCAAGCTTCAGAATATCCTGAATAATTCCCGTCTGATGGCAGTAGCCAGGTTGGGCATGTGATTTTGCAACTGGAATTCCTAGCTGGCGTGAGTGCCCTTGCCAAGCACAGGGGACGTGCATTTAGCACGGGTTTAAGATTTGAAATTATCTTTAATTACAGCCATGGCTGATGACCACCCCGGTGACGGCGATCGAGTGAGAGGGCGGCAGGGGAAGGGTACCTGCCCTGCGGTCTCTCTATGGGGCCCCTGGAGCGGGATCAGCGTTGTGCGGTGGGACCAGTGGCCAGCGTGAGCACGGGACACTCAGGGCAGTGCCAAAGGATCTGAGATAAACACCTCCTCCACGCGGGGTGCTGTGGGGTAGGGGACCCGAAAGGGGGGAAGGGAGGAAGGCTGTCCCTGAGCTCACAGCAGATGACTTGCTGGCGGGCTACCTGAATGCCTGACTTGGAAGGCACGGGGGGCCCCGGGCACGCCCCAGCTGGCTGGCCGGCATCGAATCTGTCTTGCTGCCTCCTTTCTACTTTAGGAGGCTGGCTGAGAGGGAGACAGGCTGCCACAGCTTTCAGAACTAGCAGGGCCCCCGGGTTTGGTGGGTGGCTGGTTTCACTTTCAGAGTGAGTTAGAGGCGGCCCCACCATGAATCCTCCGAGGCACGGAGTCACAGGCCCACTCTGGCTGGTCTGAACCAGGTCAGGCACATGCTCTGTTTAGCAAATCCTCCTCCTCTGGGGGCCCTGCCCCCTGACCACCACCCCACCCACCCCTCTGCCCTGGACTAGAGTTCCCGCCATGAGCCAGGGGTCCTCGGGTGAGGCTGGGGGATGTGTGAGGGTCAAAGGCAGCCTCCCTGGCTGACCTCATCCCACCCCACCCCCACCTAGTTTCTCTGTGCCTCCTCACACCCTGCCCAGCGGCAAACCACTAACACCCACACCCCAACACCAGGCCAGAAGCTGAGAACACTCATTTCTGCTCCTCAGTCCCACTTCATTTCAGTACTGCCACTGTCCCCAGGCCCGAGGCCCCGCCCAAGGGGCACGAGCACCGGACTGAGAGTCCAAAGGCCTGGGTTAGAGTCCCAACAGTGCCCCCAGTCACAAGGCCCATGTCTCTCCCTGCAGCAATCAGTTCTGGGAAATGCTGAAGACTCAGGAGAAGCAGGCTCCCGACCAGCGACAAGGGCCCGGCCACAGAGACCCCTCTGAGCCACCAAGCCCCAGCTGTTTCCCTCTAAGCGCCAGCTGTTTCCTGGCTTCATCCATCAGAGTCCAGAGTCTCACTGGCCAAGAGGGTCCGATGCTCACCCCACCCCCAGCTGGAGAGGGTGGAGTGCTTTGATTGACAGCTCCACCGAGATGTCACCCAACTCATAAAGATAGATCCCCCAGGAGAAACAGGCTGCTGTTTCCAGAAGCAGCAGGAGACCAGACGGGTGCTGAGCAAGCCGGAGTGTGCCCAGCCTCCCTGCCCACGAAGACGGGCGTGGGTTGGAAGATCCTGAAAACTCTTCCAGGAAAGTCGTCCTCTGACTGGGGGATCCAAACCGGCACCTTGCCCGCTCAAGGGAGGAGGGGCTCTTCCCCGCCCTTGGCAGGGCTCCTGGCTCTGCCCCCCGCCCCGAGGCCCCCCATTCAGGAGGCAGCCAGGCAGGGTCAGGGCTGCCACCTGAGTGGAAGGGAGGGACGCTCACCTCCACCCCCACATGGGCTCGAACCCAGGACTTTGATCTCACGGCCTCCGGGAACTGGTGAGCAAACCTGAAAGCAGCAGAGGATGGAGGGCCCCAGGATCGTCACCCTCCGGGCAGGGCTGGAGGAGCACTGCGTGCCACTAGCTCACTCCCGGCTGCCGGGACTGGGCTCTGAGATGAGCCCAACAGCAGGCGCAGGCCAGGCGTCCCGCTCACGTGCCTCGGGGATGAAGGTGGTTTGCTGTCCCAGTTCACTTTCCACAGGTCACACGTGGGACCCCCAGAAACAACCCTGGGACCGTCGCCTGCTTCACACATGGGGGTGCGCGAGGAGGGGCAGCTCGCAAGGGCAGAGCTGGAAGAGACACGCGGCCGCCCGGGCTCTCCACACGGGGTCCTCCCTCTACACCCCCAGCCCCTTCCCTTGCCCACCCCAACCTCCTGCACCTCTTCAAAAGTGCCCTCACTCCCCCAGAGCTGGGGGTCGGGACCAAAAGAGGCCTGGCCAGTGTGTGAGGGGCCGTTGCGGTGCTTTGATCCAGAGGATGTGGTCACTGGCTTCAGGCCTGTGGTTCCAGCCCAGAGGTGCTGCTGGCACCCTGCTGAAGTCACCTGTGCCTTTCCTGTACAGGAGCGAGGGGGCAGGGCGGTGGGGCGGAGGTGCTGGAGCTGCAAACTGTGTGGTTTAGGCTGTGAAGCTCACACCAAGCCTGGACACTCCGGGAACTGGGCCTGGTGAGCCCCCTCACTGTTGGGCACCTCTTCCTGTTTCTCTCTGTAGCTCTGTCCTGAAACCACCTGCTGCCTGTCCCCGACACCTGTCCCTCCTCAGGGCCTAGACCACGGACCACCAAGGAGGCTCAGCACAGCCCACCTCAAAGATATCAGAAGCTATAGCACCACCAGAGATACAGAGGGAAGAATTCTACAAGAAAGAAAGTTCTAGAAGCATAGCCTTCTAGGAGGTGCCAGGGAATAGCAGTTAACACTCCCTGCCCACCCCGCCCCACCCGCACCCTTACTATGTGCCAGGCCCCGTTCTAAGCACTTTGCAATTATTCGTTCCTGACCACGCTGAGTGTGGATCGAAGTCCGACAGCATCAACACCCCTCCCTGGCCAGAGATGAAGAATCCCAGGCCCCACCCAGACCTGCTGAGTCAGAACCTGCATTTTAATCAGATCCGCAAGCGATTCAAGTACACTTGGGGAAGTTTGGGAAGCACCGTATTAACTCATCTAGTCCTAACAACAGCCCTCGCGGATTGGGACCCCTTATTATCCTATTTTACAGATGAGGAAACTGAGGCACAGAAAAGTTAAAGAACTTGCCCAAGGCCACACAGGTGGTAAGTGCCAGGGGTGGATTTGAACCCAGGCCATCTGGCCCTAGAGCACACACTCCTTATTGCTGGGCTGCTGCTGCCTCTGGAATGAAGCACCCATGGGAGTCCCAGGTCCTGGCGCCATGGCTGGGCCAGTGCTGGCTGTGCAGCTCCGGCCGTCCAGCAGGCACTCTGGCCTTCCCGCCATTTCTCTGACCCGGCCTCTCCAGGCAGAGTCCACACCATGCTTTTCCCCAGTCATAGAGGGTCAAACCTCCTGCCAGCTCGCGGAGCGTTCGTCTGGCGTCTATACTATTCCGCTCTGGGCTGGGAGTTGCGGTGGCTACAATGACCCCACCCAGCTGGCACAGCAGGGGCCAGGGCCCAGCTACAGAGGCAGGAAGCGGGCAGTGACCTGATGCAAGGCAACCACAACCAGAGCTTGTGGGAGGTGTTGGCATCACCCCCGCGCAGCTGCCTCTTCAGGGCAGGCTTCCTGGAGGAGGGGGCTTTGAGCCTCGCACAGGGCCAGAGCCAGAGGAGCCAGGCTGAGGAAAAGAGCACAGTGTCAACTGCCCTGTCCAGCTTGAGCAGACGCCTGGAGCCGTGAACGTCCCGAGTCCAGCCTCACCCGAGGCCCACGTCCCTGCCACATCACCCCCCACCCCGGTGCCCAGATCCTCCGAATTCCCCGTGAGGGGGAAACCACCCGCCGCAGAGGGGCCAGCGCGGGCCATCCTGGCGCGCACGCGCGTCCGTGCGCACGGGCGTGCTCTGTCCAGTGCGCCTGCGCGCAGGCCGCCTCCTCCACGCAAACCCCACGCCCAGGGTCTCTGCTGCCCCGGACAGAGCGCCCCGCCCTCAGCCCTTGGCGGCCCCGCTCCTTGGAAGCGGGGACGAGGGGACGCAAATGGAAAGGGGCCCCTCGCTGCCGGGAGGACGCCCACAGCGGACACACCCACGCACGTGGCAGGGAGCCTTTTGAGGTCCCTGAGTGCACCGCGTGCGTTACGGACGGAGCCTGCGCTTCCCGAGGCAGGAGAAGGCTGAGACGCTCTGCGCACACTCTGCCACTTAACCCCCGTCCTCCCACTGGGGAGGTGAGGACACCCAGGACTCTCGAGGGTCCCGGAGCGCACGGAGTGTGCGTACGGGATGCCTGCCCCCCTTCCCCTGATTGCCCACGGACCTCGCGCCTGCCTCAGGACTGTGCACACAGAGGCGCTCAGTATTTGCTTTAGGAAGAACTGCGTTAAAAGGCAGCAGGCAGGGCGACAGGTGGGCCCAGATGCTGCCACCAGAGGGCAGTGCGCGCTCCTCCCCACCTCTGCACAGGCTCCCGCAAGGGAAGGCAGGGGCAGGCAAGGAGAGCGGCCCACGCCACACAGTACCTGCTGCCCCCTGCCAGTCCCAACTGCCCGCAGGACAAGGGGGCAGCAAGCTGGACCCTGAACACGAGGAAGGCAGCACGAGGGCAGCCCAGAGAAGAAGCAAGCCAAGACCAGCAGAGCTGCAAGGGATCTTGGAGCATCCCAGGCCCAGCTCCTCCCTGTACAGATGATGATCTGGGCCCAGAGAGGGACAGCCATCAGCCTTAGGTCACACAGCAGAGTGGAGGCAATACCTCTGTCCTCTAGCCTCCCAAGTCCCCTCATGCCACCTAACCCTCAGACTGAGAGAAGGGAACTTAACCCAGGCAGTTTCTCACCTTCCTCTTAGTTGGTGCAGATCAGAAACAGGATCACCTCCTTCTCCCAGCCCTAATGGTTGGGATTCCTGAGATAGCCCCTGGCCCAGCCCTCTGCCCTCCTGTATCTCTTCCCTCAGCCCTGGGTGACAGCATCCCTCCCCTCTCCCAGGCCTGGCTGCCCCCCAGTGCCAAGGGCTCACAGTCCTCTACTCCAGCCCTGACCAGCACCCTTGGTCTTGTCCTCCATCCCTCGGCCCCCTGAGTCCCATTGCCATGGCTTGAGCCCCAGCCCCTTCCTCTTAAAATGAAGATCAGATGATGTCATGTCCCTTCTTCAATCCCCCCCCCCCAGGCTTCCTGCTACGCTGATGCTGCAACCTAGCCTCGCCTTCTCCCCTCACCCGGCTGCCCCTGGCTGCCCGTCAGCTCCTGGGAGGCTCCATGCTCTTCCCCACCTTGAGCCCGCACCGTGTTCCCTCCGCCCCAGGCCTCAGAGGCAGGCTTTCCTGGCCACCACCCCTCCCACCACCATCTAAACAGACACTGTCCTGATCTGTCTGAGCACGTTGCTAATTGGCTGGGCATTGGCAGGAGGATTTGCTTGGTGTCTGTCTTCCTGGCGGGACTATGGCACCTGAAGGTCACAAGTGAAGTCCATGGAGTCCCACGGCTTCTCGGGTACCTAAAGCCATGTGTGCACAGGGTAGGAGCTCAAACTGTGTTTGTTGAAAGAGAAAAGAAAAGGAAGGAAGGAGGGAGGGGGGGAGGGAGGAAGGAAGGAAGGAAGGAAGGCAGGCAGGCAGGCAGGCAGGCAGGCAGGCAGGCAGGCAGGAAGGAAGGAAGGATCTTCACCCTCTCACTGACTCAGTGAGCATTTGCTGATACCTGCCAGCAGCACCTCCTGGGCGCCATGGGACTTACAAGGACTTGCGGGACAGGGCTCTGCCTAACTCAGGGTACCTTCTCTTAATACGGGGGAAGGGAAAACATGCAAACTGTCATAACTAAGGAAGCATGTTGGTCTGATGACCATTGGCCTGGATTTTCAGGACAGTCCTGATAGCAAGTGATGAGTGTAAGTACATGTGAAAATGATTCTAAACCTATTTGGACTTTATTAAATTACATAACAAGACAGAAAAACATTTTCAGGCTGTCTATGTAATTTTGTCTTTAGCAAATGTGGTCATAATGAGGACGAAAGGCACAGAGCATGCATTTGTTTGGAAATACACACAAAGGATTAAAAAAAAAGAAAAGAGCCTGCTCCAGAGGAAGTGACATTGCTGCTGTGGACCATGTGGCAATGTGCAAAGGCAGTTAGAGCTGGGTCCCTATCCCAACTCTGCCATTTCCTAGCTGTGTGACCTTGGATAAGTCCCTTTACCTCTCTGAGCCCCAGTTTCTGTATCTGAAACCTGAGCATGATCCCTACGTCATAGGGTTGCTGTGGCGCTGGCGCGAGGTGGTGTGCACAGGGCAGCCGGCACAACACGGCGCCTGACACGCAGGGGTGCCTGATGAAAGCGGGTGTCCTTCCTCACCCCTGGAAGGATGGGATGAGAGTTTCACAGGCAGGGATGGAGAGGGAGAGGGCCTGAGGCAGAGGGAATTGCAGGAGCCAGGGTACGGAGCAGGTGGCCAAGGCATACGGAGAGATAGCAGTGACCACCAAACCCAGAACCACCCAGCTCCGTGTCCTTCCATCCATCCCCAGTGCCATGGCCTGGCCCTCCCCTTATAGAGAGGTCCCCGCCTGGGGTCAGTACCCCACCACGCCAGCCTTCACCCCTGCAGCCAGAGCACTCCCTGCTCATGACCCTTCGGTGGCTCCCACTGCCTTGGGACACTGTCCAAGCCTCCACAGTCTGGCTTACCAGGTCCCCCTAACTTCCAGGGGCCTGCACCCCCTCTTGCAGGCCCCTCGTTTGCATCCAGTCCTCAAGCCACATGGAACTCCAGAATCACTCGGAATCCGAGGCGTCTCCACAGGGTCATACGCCCCCCTGCCTTGCACGTGGCCAGCCTTCGCCTTCTTCTCCCACAAATTCCTTACCCACCAGGCCCTGGTGTCTTCCTCTGTGATGCCTTCCTGGATTTCACCCTTGCCTTTTGACAGGGTTAAGTACCTGGCGGAGGACTCGTTTCTCTCCCTGACTGTGTCCCATTCATTTTTGTGTTTCCTTGTGCTGCCCAGCATGTGGCTGGCGCACAGCAGGTGCTCAGTAATTGTGACATGGATGGAAGGACGATAAGGATGATCAGGAAATGGACAGATGGAAGAAGGATGGGTGAGCACAGGGGAGGACTGTGGAGGGATGAAGGGAGGGAGAGAAGGAATGACAGGGAAGATGGACGGATGGACAGATAGACGAATGGACAGGTGGTTGCGGATGGACAGAATGACAAGACTCTTTCAGGGTGACCAGAACACAGCAGGAAGGCCCTGAAGAAAGGCGAAGCAGCTGCAGGAAGTTTGGTGTTTGCCCAGTCGGGCTGAGAAGAGCTGTGCTGTTTCGAAGAGGAGGCAGGGAGTGTTCTACCAGTGGTGCAAGCCCCAGGCCACACGCCCTGTGGTGGCCACATCACAGAAGCTGCCCAGTCCTAGCAGGAGTGTGGGCAAGAGGAGCTACGGCCCCTCGGGCAGGCAGGGCCCAGGGCCAGGGGCAGAGGCAGATGACACCACCCCATGCCCCTACGCCAGAGGGGTGTCGTCTGCCCTCTGCTGCAGGCGGAGCCAGCACTGCCCAGGGGCTGGGAAAATGACAGGCTTGGCCTCTTGGGGTGGATGGAGCCCAAGCCGCCATCCCTCTCTCTGGCAGCGGGAGGAGGAGGGGGAGGGGGGAGGAGGGGGAGGAGGAGGGAGAGGAGGAGGAGGCCTGTTTTCCTCTCCAGCCACCTCCAAGTCCTGAGAGGGCCAGGCCTGGGGTCCTGCTCGTCCTGTCCACTGAGCGACTGCCTGACTGCACCAGCCAAGCACTGTCCTCAAGTTCCCTTCCTTGTTGCATTCACACACACACACACAGACACAGACACACACACATACACAGACACACATACACACACAAAGACACACACACGGACACACACACACATAGACACACACGGACACACACACATAGACACACATACACACAGATATACACACATAGACACACATGCACACACACACACACATAGACACACACATAGACACACACGCACACACACACATATAGACACACACACATACACACACACAGACACACACACACACATATAGATACGCACACACAGACACACACACAGACACACAGACACACACACAGACACACACGCACACACACATAGACACACACACACAAACGCACACAGATTCCTGCTGCTTCTAGGACTTCACTGCTGATCTTCAAAGAGATGAAGCCATCAAGAAGGTAAACACACAGCACATCCAAACAAATCCTGCGAAATCCTGGGAGCTCCTTTCTGGGGCTGGAAGTTGAGCACGTGGAGGACGGCACTGCCAGCCGGAGGGACTCCGCATTGCGGATGAGGATGGCTTATTCCAGTCCCCCTCCTCCACACATTCCCCTTACCCTCCCCAAATTCTAGGACTCACGCTCTTCCAGTCAAAGAATATCAACTGAGTAGCTACTATGTGCCAAGCTCTTTTCTAGGTGCTTGGGCTATACCAGTGGACAGAACAGAGCTGCCTGCCTCGTGAAGCTTACAGTCTGGTGTCGGGGGTGGCAGGGGGGAGGGGGAGACAGACAATAACCACGGAACCAAGTAAATGTCATGAGATGTTAGAAGATGACAAGTGCTGTGGATCAGGAGCACGATTTTAAACAAGGCGGTCAGAGTCGACCTCGTAAGAAAGTGATAGGAAAATCTGAAGGAAGGAGGGAGCCAGGCAGAAATAGAGGAAGGTGGAAAACTATGGGATGCCTCCTGAATTTGTAAGACAATTTGTAACTTCCTGAAATGTGCCACACGCTTCCCAGTGCATGTCTTTGCCCATGCTAGCCTGTAAGCTCCACATGAGAAAAGCCTATATGACTTGCTCTTAAAAAATATTTATGGGATTTATAGATTAGAATGTACAGAATTGAAGAAGGTTGCTACTGCAACCTTTTTCTTTACCCTTACTCCTAGAAAACTCCTACTCAGCCTTCAAAACCCAAACACAAATGGGTAGAGTCAGTTGCTCCCACCCTGGCACCTTATACAAACTTCTTTTCTGGCCCTAGTGCACTGCATTTCTCTCGTTTTCCTGCAGATCAGGGCCTTTGAGGGGATCTGACCTGCGCCAGGTATTTTGGGGTACCCCCTACCTTTTGTGGGGGATGCTTGGTTAATGGTCAGAACAGAAATAACCTGTCCCCTGGCCGGGCGTGGTGGCTCACGCCTGTAATCCTAGCACTCTGGGAGGCTGAGGTGGGTGGATCGTTTGAGCTCAGGAGTTCGAGACCAGCCTGAGCAAGAACGAGACCCCATCTCTACTAAAAATAGAAAGAAATTAATTGGCCAACTAATATATATAGAAAAAATTAGCCGGGCATGGTGGCGCATGCCTGTGGTCCCAGCTACTCGGGAGGCTGAGGCAGAAGGATCGCTTGAGCCCAAGAGTTTGAGGTTGCCGTGAGCTAGGCTGACACCACGGCATTCTAGCCCAGGCAACAAAGTGAGACTCTGTCTCAAAAAAAAAAAAGAAATTACCTGTCCCCTCTAATGCTCCTTCTCAGGTAAGTTGTCTTCATTTCCGGGGACTTCTGTAAACATTTGTTAAAGTTCCTTTGGTTGAGAACTCAACTCCTGTTAGCTAAAGTAAAAAAAACCAACCAAACAAACAAAAAAAACAACGATGTTGGGGATGGGGGCAAGGGGCTAGAGCCCCAGCCAAACCTCAGGGAGGGAAAAACCAGGGCAGCCCAGGACCTTGGCACCTCCCTGACCACACCCTTAATGTGCTCAGCTGCACCAGCTCCCAGCTGTGGCCCTGCCCCCAGATCCCAGGAGCAGGACTCAGGCTGGCCCCGCTGGAGTTGGGGCCTCCCTTGGAGCCATCAACCACCCAATAATGGAGAGGGCGACATAGAGAGATGGGTCCAAGGGTGGGGAAGGAGTTGAGGTTTGGGGGGTGGGCAGCAGTGAGGGGCCCCTGGAAAACAGGAGTCACTGTGAGCCTGGGGGCCACACCCAAAGTGCCTCCCCACTGGGCCCAGCCCCGCTCAAGCCTGCCCACTCCCCTCCCGACATGGGAGTGGCTGGGCACTCCAGCCCTGTGCGAATGGCAGCACCGGGTGGGTGGGGGAGGCTAACTGCACTGGGGGGCAGCTTTCTGCCACCAGGGGCTGCATTTTTAACCAAGGCCTTGTTTTGTAAAGATATAAAATACCGTGACTAGAAACTGGTAACTTGGAACATCTGCCCATTTCTATGGTGTAAATACTGCCACCGTGCCTATTTCAAGAGAACACAGGGCCATCTCCCAACCCGGGGCTGGGAAAAGAAGATGCAATCCACTCTTGAGAGCTGCTGCAAGCTGGTCCCGGCACACCCCCAGCAGGGGGGCCAAGGGTGCAAGGCTCCCCACAGACTCCTGTAAGGCGTCCTGCCCTGTTGTGGGACCCACCCAGAGTGCTGGAGGAGGCGTCACATCCTCCAGCCGTGCTCTGAGAAATGATAGCTTCCACCTGGCCGAGGGTGGGAGAGACCTGTGACTCCTTCATGCCGCCCGTGAGATAGAAGACAGTCCCCCAGGTCCAGCAGAACCTGCCCCACTCCTGCCTCCAGGTGCTTCCTTCAGCTTCCACCTCCTGGCCTTCACCTATGCCGGCCTCTCTGCCTGCTGTGCTGTTTCCCCCCTCATCTTGGGGCCTCAGCAGAACCACCTCTCCCACAAACAGGCCTTCCCTGACTGCCTCCCCTTCCAAATTCACTTCTCTCCCGGTTCCTGGGTAGCACTCACCCCGAACTGAAGTCCTGCTGTGATTGTCTGTGTAAGTCCATCCTCCCCATCAGACTGTGAGCCACGGGAGGGCAGAGACCATGTGGGTTTGCGTTCACCACTCTGTCCGCTGTGCCTAGCACAGGGCTAAGCCTACGACAGTTATCAATCCATAAGCGCTGACCGCATGAACGAATGATGCATGAATGAATGACATTGATCAGTCTCTGTACTTTACAGTCCCTTTTATAAAATGAGTGTGGGAAAGTGTCCACTTTAAAACAAGATGTAGCACTTGAAGAGCCTCTGATGTGTCCGTGTTTTAGATGTGCTCCCTCGTCTAATCCTCACAACAGTCCTATGGGGTAGATACAGTTATTATCAGCCACATTTTACAGGTGGGGAAACTGAGGCACAGAGCAGCTCAGTGGACCTGCCCTGATTTGCTCAGACATGAACCCAGGCAGTGCCCCTAATAGCCTTGGCCTTAACCACACACTGAGCTGCCCAGGCTCTGCTCGGGAGGGTCGGGGAGGACTCCTGTAGGTGGTGACAAGGGGCTGCTGTAGCCCCGGTGCCCCAGGAGCTCGAAGCCTAATGGCAGGGCCGACAACTAATCGGCACTGTGATCAAGGGACAATTTTGTGCCCAGAGAGCTTTTGTGAAACATGAGCCTGCCGGACTCCCGGCAGCTTGTCCGCACCTCCACCCCAACCTAGTGGGACTCTGATCTCCTTGGGGGTCCAGGGTAAGTCTCTCTTCCCATAATCTGATACTCCTTCCCAGAGGCTGGGTTAGGTGCAGTCATGTGACCAGTTCTGGCCAGTGAGCCGTGAGGAGAGACTGCTAGACAAAAGAATCTCTTATTCTCTTTCATTGTCCCTTGTCATACCTGGATGGGACACCTGGAACGGGAACGGCAACCATGTAACCACCTTCCTGTGGCTGCTATGCTAGGGCCCCTAGGGCAGCTGGGTTTAGGAACAAAGCTGTTGCACTAAGCACGCAGAGCGGAAATACTGTGGGACACACTAGGCTGGATTAGCATGCTCAGGAGCCGCCCTACCTGGGACTTAGGTTGGTTGTGTGTTTGTTTGTTTTGTTTTGTGTTGAACACGTGTATCCTGCAGCCAGAAGCACCCTAGCAAACACAGAGCAAAAAGCAGAGGAGGAAAGGGAGTTTTTTTGCAGGTCCTTACATTTGAAAACCCAGGAGCTCAGCCACAAGCTTGGGGAGAGGAAGGCTGAGCTGGCACTTACTGTGCCCTCCCCCCCAGCACTCAGAGAAGCTCAAGATGTCCCCTGGGGGGTGCAGAGGTTGGTGTTGGGGTTCCTGGCCACCGTGATCCTGTCCCCTCCTCTCTAGGTTGAATCCTCCAAGCAGGTTTAGGGCATCTGAGCTTCAGAGGAGCCATTCTCCTCTACCTGGACAGAGCCCCAGGCAGGTGGCTGAGCCCCCAGGGAAGACATGGCCCCATGCCGCATCCAGGCCGAGCCCTCGGAGAGACAAGGAACCTGTGAGGGTGGCGTGTGTGCAGCCAGGACCCGGGCCTCCCGCGAGGCAGGAGGACCCAGGCGGCTCTGCGGGAATGAGTGTGATTCAGCAGGTACGTGAGCAGAACCAGGAGCCGGGAGCAGATGGGACATTGCCAAATTCTGCGGATGACACGTGGACACGGGAGTGCCCGGGCGCTCCTCCCCGCTGCCAGGGAGGGGCACTGACATGCAGCTGCAGGGAAACGTGGCAGGGAGGAATCCCAGCTGGCCCAGATCACATTTCTTCAACTTCAGCTGATGGGAATGCCTCATGGAAATGAAGCTGAGTCGGAGAAATAAGCACGGTCCATTTCGCGTCCGTCTGAGGTTGCGGGTCAGCTCGCCCCCAGGGGTGGGTTGCAGTCACCCGGACGGAGGTCAGCCACCGGCAGGAGCCCCCAGCCCACCCTGCTGCTGGCCCGCAGGGGATCACCTGCTGCCGCCACGTGTCCGGAGCCCTCTGCCACGACCCCCTCGGCCCATCCTGACCCTGTGCTGCAGCCCTGGCCACGTCCTGTCCGCCAGGCCCCTGTCGTCCTGGCATTGGAGGCCAGCTGCTCCTAAGCCACACGGCTTAGCCCTGAGCACTCCCGACTCGTGTCCTGGAAATCCCTCCTTCCTCTCTGGCCCCGCGGCCGCCCGCTGGCCTCCCGACAATGTTCTCGACATCTGTTTCTGCCCGTGTTAAGTTCCTGCCTGTGTTCCCCCCTTCCCCAGACGCACGAGTGGCATGTGTGGCCACTGCAATGAGCCTGCCGAGCGGGGAAGGAGAGGGGAGAGGATAGGCTGCAGGGCCTCCTCCCCTGGCCAGGGCTCCCGTAAGAGTCACACGCTCAGTGACAGTCATTCACGGGGCAAACGCTGTCTGGCACTGTGTGCGAGACGCTGCTAGTGCACAGACACGTCGTCACAATCAGTCCTCGGTCGGAACAAACCGAGACTTACAGAGAGGAAATGACAAGCCCAGGTCACACTATGGGAAAAGTGACGCTGCATGCTCTGAGCCAGGAGCTGCTCTCGGGAGCCCGTGGACCCATGCACCCCACAGTCTGAGCGCTCGCCCCTTCCCTCCAACTTCTCCAGCCTGTGCTTCGTATTTCCTGGGACAGCTGGCACTAATTTCCCCTTGGCTGCCCACTGCCACTCCCCCACAGGCCCTGGTTTGGGGTTCTGAAAAGGTAGTGACCCCCTGTAGCCTGGGTCGGGTAAGAGAAAGGGATTCGAATCTGATGTTACAGATGCACAAGGTGGGGGCCCAAGGAGGCTGAACGAGTCACCCAGCATCCTCCAGTCCTCCAGCCGAGCAGGTGCCCTCCCGGGCAGAGCTGGGACAGGAAGCCGCCTCCTGGCACCCAGGCCTGCTTACTTCTCGCTGTCAGAGAAAATTCTTGTAGGCGCAACAGAGCCTGGTGGACCCTTTATCCAAGCTGGATGTCCCCCGACCTCAAACCTGGCCGCCTTCCTCCCTCCTCTCTGCTACAGAATCTCTCACCAACTTCAAAGTCCAGTGGGGACACACCTTCTCCTCCAGGATGACATCCAGCATTCACTCAGTTCCCAGGTGCTGCTTGTCACCCCCTGGACCACAGCACAGGCCCCCTCACTGCCTCCATCTCACCCTCCATAGCCTGGGTTCCCCCTGGCCGTGGGCAGAGTGGTCTGCCTGCTCGCTCTGCCTCCTCTCCAAACATTGACCTAACATGCAGGTCTCTCGCCCTGCCCAGGGCATAGGCTGCGCTGGCCACCTCCAACCCTTGCCTCCATTGTCCTCTTTCCCCATATCATGTGCACTTCAAACTCCTATCCATCCTCCAAGGCCCTTCTCAAATGTCTCCTCCATTAAGAAGCCTTCTAACATCACCCCCACCAGCATTCTCCACTCCCTTCCCCACACCCCCATGTCGCAGAGGAGCTCCTGTGCAGATCCTCTGCCCAGGAAGGCTGAGGACTCCCAGACACACCCTACCCAAGCCCACAGAAGGGAGCCAGCCCACCTATACAAACAGCAGGTCACCAGGGACATGACAAGCTCAGCCACCTGTATGCCAGCCACCTAACCTGATTTTTTTTTTTTTTTGAGACAGAGTCTCACTCTGTTGCCCGGGCTAGAGTGCCGTGGCATCAGCCTACCTCACAGCCCAACCTCGAACTACTGGGCTCAAGTGATCCTTCTGCCTCAGCCTCCCACGTAGCTGGGACTACAGGCATGTGCCACCATGCCTGGCTAATTTTTTTTCTATATATTTTTAGTTGGCCAATTAATTTCTTCTTTTTTTTTTTTTTTTTTTTAGTAGAGACAGGGGTCTCACTCTTGCTCAGGCTGGTTTTGAACTCCTGACCTTGAGCAATCCACCTGCCTTGGCCTCCTAACCTGATTTTATCTCAAGTCGCCATCCGATCACCCTTTTGCCTTCACTATTCCCTGCATTTGCTTTAGGCCACCACTCAAAACAATGGCAAAGTGGAGGTGAGGTCCCCTGACTATTTTTCATTTCCCAGGGCCACTTCCCCTCCTGGCCCTCCTATCTGTCCCCTTTCTTGGATGCCTAACATTTCAGAGAGGAACGTCATTTTCAAAATACGTAACTGAGAGGGATTACCCTGGAGGTGGCTATGTGGGCATTTGGCCAGCTCACTGAAGTCGTCGGGACTAAGCATTGCAGACGTCCTGGGGGATGCCGTGCCCCACAGACCTGGCAGCAGTTTCCCAGGGCCCCTTGTCCAACCCCCACCAAGAACTTGCCTGCTGGGAGAAGTTCCATCACAAAGATCCAGTGGCTCTTACCACCCATCAAGGCTATGCCACCGAGTCACGAACTGGGATCCAGTGCAAAAATCTGGCCCAGGAAGTCCGGGGCTGCACCTGAATCGTGACGGAGGAAGTGCTTACAGCAGTCAGATGGGACGCCGGAAGGGCTGCCTCAATTCATATGCCCAGAAATGTCTGGTGGTTCTGGCTTCAGTTTGCAAAGGACAAACTTTAATCCTCCTGCAGGTACTTGGCAAGAGGCTCCCAAAGCTTCGCTTCTCAGCAGTCAGTAGACCACAGTCCGTGCGACGCTCGTGACAAAGGCTGCTGGCTGGCACTCCGGCCAGCCTTCGTCCCGAGGCCCAAGCCCGAGGCTGGTTAGGCCAATTATGTATAAACAGAACCTGGACCAAAAGCACCCACTCCGGTGGGTGGCCTCTGACACGTGAAGGGCCTCTTCGCTGAGAGCCACAGGCACTCAGGTGTGGTGAGAAGCCTTCCTTCAGCGGTTGGGGGCGGGGTGCTCCCAGGAAACAGAGACGCGCGTCCACCCCTGCGGTGGGCTGCATCCCGGGCGGGTGCGGATGGCTGCCCCTTTGTAGCATGCTTTGTCCACGCGGTGCCCAGAGCTCCGTGACACACAGCAAGAACGACACGGAGCAGGGAAGGGCGCCCCGTCAACTCAGCAGGAGAGGCGACGCTACTTTAGATATAGAGGGGCTGTCCGGAAAGCATCCAGCCACTGTTAATGTAACAAGAACCGTCTGCGCAACGTCGGTGTAACCCGGCGGCCAAGGCGCGTGGACTGGGATGCGCATGCGTGGACTGGGATGCGCATGCGTGGACTGGGATGCGCATGCGTGGACTGGGATGCGCATGCGTAGACAGTGGGGACGTCGCGGTCCTAGTCAGTGGGCGCTAGCCGCCGTTGAGTGAGCGTGTATACTGTGTGGCCATCGCATTCTAAATGACTGAGCAAGTAGAGTAACGGCTCTGCATCAAATTTTGTGTTAAGCTTGAACATTCCTCCGCGGAAACTATTCGGATGATTCAGAAGGCGTTCGGGGACAAAGCAATGAATACGGCACAAATAAAAGTGTGGCACAAATGCTTCAAAGAGGGTCAGGAAAATGTTGAAAGAGATCCACGTTCTGGAAGGCCTGCAACAAGCAGAACACCTGAGCATGTTGAACGCGTACGGGTTAGGTTGCGAGATGCCGGGAGAACTGTGTGAGGTCCCAAGGTGCCTACTTAGAAGGGGACTGAGGTGTCATTGTCCTACGTACAATGTTTCTCGCACCTTGTATCTTCCTCAGTAAATGTTCAGTCTCTATTTTTCATGTTACATCGCTGGATACTTTCCAGCCAGCCCCAGTATTTACGTGAGGCTGACTTAGAGAGTCAGAACCCGCCAACCTACCAGAGAGACGGAGTGTCAAGGTATCCCACTGTAAAACGCCGGCGTGTGTTCCTGCAGACAGCATCTGACAGTTCTCCTGTAGATGTGAGACACAAAACACGAGACAGAGTCCCCAGGGGAGGGACTGCGGTTCGCTTGACAGTGCCGAGTGTCTTACTAGAACTCCAATCCATGGCTGTTCTCGAAGGTGAGGTGACCAATGGTGTTCTGAGCTGCAGGCTCTGTGCTACACAGTAGGTGCTCAATAGGCGCGGGTTCGAGGACGAACGTGGCACTCGCCAGGCAACCTCACTAATCCTCACAGCCACCGCATGAGGTAGATTATCATCATCCCCATTTTGCAGACAGGAAACCGAGGCTCAGAGATGTGGGGACTTGCCCGAGGTCAGCCAGGGAGTGGCACAGCAGGCTGAGAGGCCGTGAGTGACCGCGGGGGCTGGTTTCTTTGTGGGTGGGGAGCACACAGAGTGGAGCCCTGGATCCCTGCCCCGGAGGGACCAGGACCTGCCGCCCTCCCTGGGTAGGCAAAGGGACCCAAGCAGAAAGAACCAGTCTGGATCGCCAAGAGGACACAGCATCCTTTAATCACGCTGGACAAGCAGAGCAGGGGCGCGGGCAGGCCGGGGTGGTCGTAGCACCAGTCTTCCTGGCACTGGCTCAGGCCCTGCTCCAATGACCCAGCCACATGGCCACGGCTCCCGTGGCTGTGAGCACCAGAGACCACCCCCGGGGCCCTCCGCCCCGGAGTCTGCAGAAGCACCAATAGGTGGCGACTGCCCCTCGAAGGGGAGGAGGTCAGGCCACCTGGGGTGGGAGAGAGGAAGGCCAGGGGGCTGCCAGGCTACCTACCCTGGGAGAGGGAGAAGAGACAGAGGCCTGCTGTCCCCTCTTTGCCTTGGCCTCCCGCAGTGCCTTTCTAGGCAGCATGGCTCACAGGAGGGCCCCTGAGTGACCAGAATGTTTCCTGCTTCAGGTCCTCAGGCCTGAGGAGGGCTCGAAGCCCCATGCCTTCCATCTGGCCCATCACCTGCGATGACATAGGGCAGCACCAGGCCAGAGGAGAGCTCTGCGGGTGGCAGCTGCCCACTGGGGCCTTAGCACCTTGATAAAGCCTGGAGAGTTGGGGACACTGGGCTGGCGTGAGGGGCAAGGAGGGTCAGAGAGCACCGAGGGACAGACATCTATGTCTGACAGTGGCTGGAAGTCCTGGGGAAACTGAGGCTCAGACACCTTTGGCAGGAGGACTGAGCAAGGCCCTGGCAGAGCCCCGGGAGGAGGCTGGGAGGGATGCCAGTGTGGAGGGCAGGGGTCCTGACCGGTCACCACCCCAGCGGTGCGGGGAGCTGGGAGTCTGGGCTGCATTCCCCAGGGGCCCTTCAGCCCCAAATGCCCCCAAACTCCTGAGTCCTCTCCTCACAGGACCCTTGACCTGGCCAAGGTCCCTCTGGGGTTTGCTTTAATGAGGGGCACTGGGCAGGAGGGTGAAGAATGGGGAGGGGATACCCCCTAGCTCAGGGAGCAGTGGGTTAGGAGAGACCTGCAGCACCTGGACACCCAGACACAGACTGCCCAGGACAGCCCTGCGTGTTCTCTGCATCTGCGTAAAATCTCCACGTGCACATCTGTCCCCCACCTGGGCCAGACGGGCGCTCCCTGAGGGCAGGGGCAGGGCCCCGCCCAGAGACGCGCTCAGCGTTTGGTGAGTGAGGAAATGCACAGTGGCCTCTGAGGAGACAGAGAGAAGGCAGAGGGGCAGAGAGAGCAGGAGGGGCAGTCCTAGAGTAATGGGAGAATTCCAGAATGTTTGGAGGATTCCAGAATGTTCAGAAAGTACTGGGATGTTTGGAAAGTTCTAGAGTGTGGTTGGATTATCCAAGTGTGGTTCGTAGACTGATAGCACCAACGTCATGCAGGAGCTCGTTAGAAATGCAAAATCCTGGGCCCCCTCTGGACCTGCTAAATTAGAATCTGCATTTTAACAAGATCCCCACGTGACTCACGAGCATATTCAAGTGTGAGAAGTGCTGGGCTACATGGTTGGGAAAGTTCTAGAATATTTAGGTAGAAAGTTTCTTAAAATACCTCCAAGAGAGGAGAGAGGAGCGGAAACGGTCTGGGAGGGATGATGGCAGTAAGGAAAGTAGGGGCCGCCCCAGGATGCCAGGTCCTTGGGGACCACCTGGCCCCCTTTACAGAGATGCAAACTGAGCCCTGCAGGGGACGGGACCTGCCCAGCTGGGAGGGTGGCCTGGAGGCACTCAGTCGTCCTCGGGCTTGATGAGGTGGCCGCTGAAGGTGATGTAGGTGTCCACGTCGTCGCTGTAGACAGCGTTCTCACGCTCGCGCTTGAAGAGCCGCACCCAGACGTGGTCGCCGGGCGCTAGGGCCAGCATCACGCTCTGGCTCTGCATGATGCTGCGGTCGCTGGGCTGCGCGTACAGGATGACGGCCGCCTCCTCGTTGTGCACGACGTGCACGTAGGTCTCCTTGAAGTTCCAGCTGTGCACGTTGAGGCTGAAGAAGTAGAGGCCGCGCAGAGGGGCGACAAAGCGGCCAGCGGCCATGTCGAAGTGCCCGTCTGGGTTCACGAAGATCGTGTCGAAGAGCAGCGGCTGGAAGCCCTCGCTGCTGTGCAGCGCCGCCTTGCGGCCCACTGAGAAGGCTGAGGAGCGCGTCTGGCACGGGGCACCCGGGCTGCCCGCCTGCCCCTTCGAGCCCTTGCTGCCCTGTGGGCCACGGTCCCCCCGGGGCCCCTCCTTGCCCAGCTTCCCTGGTGTGCCCAGTGGGCCTCGGTCCCCTTTGTCACCTGTGGGACGAGTAGGGGAGAAGTCAGGGCGGGCACCTGGGCCTGTGCCAAGAGGTCCCCACACCACATCTGTCTGCGGAAGGCTCTGCCCCCGCCCAGGCCCAGAGGAGAAGCAGGCATGTATTGAGCACCTGCTGAATGCCAGACATTGCCTCCCCACACACCCCTCTAAGAAGACACTGTGACCAACTCCACTTCATGGAAAGGTCAAATGACTTGCCCAGGAACACCCAGCTCAGGAGCAGAAGGCGCGGCACTCAGAACCTGGTCTGTCCCCAGAGCAAACTTGTTCCCTTCGCCCGGCAGGGAGGGTCTGACTGTGGTCCCCGGGAGGCCAGGCCCAGGGGCCACGGCACAAGGCCCAGGCTGGCAAGGACGTGCGTCGTGGTGGGGTGCACTGCGGGTCTCTGAGGGAGAAGCCCAGGTGGGGAGCCAGGCATGGTTGGGGTCTTGGTTGAGGTCTTGGATCCACCCAGAAGGATCCATTTGAAACCTAGGTCCAATCAGGTCTCTCCTCTGCTCAAACCCACCCCTGCTCCCCCCACCACACCCAGAGGAGCCTGAGTCCTGGCTGTGGCCACTAAAGACAAGGCCCTGCACAGTCTGAGCCCTGTCACCTCTCCTGCCCTGCTCCTGAAACACTCCAGGCCCACCCCTGCCCTGGGCGCAGGCTGACCACTCCCCATGCAGTGTGCAACCCTGTGCCCAGGCCTGCCGCGCCCTGGCCTGCACTCTCAATGCCCCTCGCCCCGACCACCTTTGCATCTCCCAGAGCATTTATCACCGTCGAACATTCCGTCCCATTAACTTGGGGAATATGTTTATTGCTCATTGCCCACCCCCATGGGAAAGGAGCCCAGGCCACAGGCAGTTTTGCCTGGTTTGGTCCCTACACCACCCTCAGTGATCGGAACAGTCCTGCCACACACAGTTCTCTGTGCTGGTTTCTCTTGTTCCCCCTCTCCCCTGGCCCTCCCTGCCCCACCAGGCGGGCTGGGAACTCACCCTTCAGGATGGTGATGTTAATGTAGGGCCTGACCTCAGGCAGGACATACGGGAGGCCGGACGGAGAGGCTGGGGACACATCTGCAGCATCGGCAGGGGCCAGGGAGTCACAGCACCGTCGGCAGCCCCCAGTGAGGGTGGAGGCCACAGCTTCCCCGGAGGTGGGCTCTTCTGTGGGGACCCCAAACACCAAGAGAGGGAGCAGGAGGGCAGCCCAGAGGGGACCCAGGGTGGCTATCCCCATGGTGACCTGGAACAAGGAAGGAGGGACAGGAACTACATTTCACTCAACATCTGTGACGTGCCAATCAATGCCCATGGTGGCTGCTGCCACCCCCAGCAAGTGCGCTCCTGACATAACTTGGGAGGGAGTGTGCTTGCCCCCAGTTAACAGACAAGAAGACTGAAGCCTACACAGGGAAGCAAGTTCCCATTAGGAGACTTGAAGCAGGGCAGGCCTGGACGCCGAGTCCCCGGCACCCAGTCCATGGAGGCTTCTGCCACCCCCGTGCTGGGAAGGAGGAAGTCCTCTGCACAGCCACAGCCAAGACGAGGGTCCCAGGAGGCCTTTGCTGGGGCCGGTGAGAAGATGGCCCAGCTGCCCATGACTGGTAACCACTGAGATTATCAAATGCTTTTCCCACCCTCGAGCCTCTCTCTGGCATGTTATCCTGGCATTGACTCCACCATCAATTAGTGGACACAAGGGACAAACACAAAGGACTCTGCAAGCTTGTTCCCAGGAGAGAGGACAAGTGGCTGAGCCTACACTCTGGCGTGGGAACACCATGGTCCCAACAAGGGAGCTAAGAGGGTCCAGTTATTCCAGCAGACGGGAAGCAGCGAGCATGAGAGGAAATGAGCAGGGCTATTCGTGATGATGCTGAAACTGTACCATGGAGAGGTCAGGAGCAGATGCGCCGAGTCGTGGACTGCGGGCGTCACTAGCCTTTACAGTGCCTTCATGCAAAGCAGAAGGCAACGCCCCTCTGGATGGACAAATTAGAAACAAAAAAGAAGTCCCCTTTGGAGGAATGCAAAGCTGAGGGTGTGCAGCTTGGCAAGGGCTGGTGCTAGCCCACTTCACCCTTCAGCACCTTTGTGCAGTCAACATCCTACACAACCTTACCCAGAAGCCCTGCCAGGAAAGCTCCAGAGAGAGTTAATTCATTGGAAGGTGGTTCTGTCAATCATCATAGACCTACCAATCGGCTGCCAAGGTGGTAAACTGAAATTAGGCGACAGGACCAGAAGGTCTGGAAAATTCAAAGGAGCAGAGAAGTCCAAGGGTTTGGGAGGATCTGTCTTCGGCCTTGGCCAAGAAGGGGTCCAGAGTTCCAGGAGAGGGGCAGGAAGTAGCCTGGACACCAGGCTCTGGGGACAGGCCCAGGGCTGGTGGGCAGGAAGCCAGGCTAAGAGCCTTTGAGGTGGTGGCAGCCTTTGGGGGCTGGCGGTGAGTTATCGCACCATCAGAAACTCGGCTTTTGAAACCAGACTGGTTTTTACATTTCTGGCGTTTCTTTGTTTATTTCCTTTTTGTTCTCCTTTAACATTTCATACAATTCAAAAATATTTTTCTGTGGTTAATACATGTCGAGAAGATAAAATTATTACCTTTTAAAATACCAGACTATGTCACTGAGCACCTAGGTGAGAGCGGGTTTGAAGGGGCAGGAGCCCTGTCCGCTTCCTCCCCACCCCCTGCTGGGGGTTGGGGGAGGGGGGTGGGCAGTCTGCAGACCCACCCACCCTTTCCTGGAGGGGACTCTCCCCAAGCTCCACTCTGCCCACGCTGGTCAAGTCTCAGGGCACGGCCTCAGAGGGCCACATCGTCCCTCTCTGACGTTGTCATCCTCACCTTTTACTTGTAAACGACAGATCTCAGTGGCTTTGAGAAGAGCAAAATTCCTTTCTTTTTCCTAGCCATAGTTGTGACTTCCTGAGAAAAGCTGAGGTCTCAGAGCCAGAACTGAGGTCCCAGCGTAGTTTACAAGGCATGACCTGTGGCTGGTGGCTTCCCCTCCTTGGGCTTCCCACTCCTTGACATTTGCAAGGAGATGATACCACCACTTCCTTCCCGGGTTATCTGAGAGGACTTCAGTGCAGGAAAGTGCCTGACTTGCAAAAGACTTTTAAAAACTGTGTTCTGACTTTTGTGTCTTCCCTGTGTCTGCACGGGATGGGAAGAAACAGAACTTCCCCAGAGGACTGGCATGGTTTGGTGACATTTGTTTCCCATTGGCCCCAGCCAGATGAGAGTCAAAAGCTCAGAGACATAGAGCCTGGCCTGAGGGGCAGGAAGCAGGAAGCCTTTAACAAGAGGAATAATAACCATAGCTAGGATCACTGACTAGCCCTGGGGAGGGTGCCAGGCAGGGACCAAGCGTGGGGGACCATGCCATCAGGGGGACTTCTGGGGTCCCTGCTGCTTCCCCTGGGGGTTTGGGGCCTCTCTGGGGGACAGAGGTGGCAGGGCAACCCTTCTCGGTCCAGGGTCCAGGGAAGCCGAGCTGAGCAGAGCTGGTGTGTGTCCAGGCAGGGTGGTACAGGCCAGGAGCAAGGCGGGGCTCTGCAGGGGCAGGGGGAGTGGGGAGAGGAGAGCCTGAGAGGCTGGCAGGTCACAGGGAGAGAGCAGGGCCCCAGATTCATCCAGGAAGTGAGGAGGGAGGAGAGCAGTCCCAGGAGCCTCAGGTCACTCACCTTGTGTCCTGCGGCCTCCCGCTTGGCTCACGGATCCGGGGCCACTGCAGGGCCTCTGGCTCCTTGGCCCATGTCAGCACACTAAGTGGCTGCTGGCCCAGAACCCCAGGCCCAGCTGGGGAGGCGGGAGGAAGGGATACAGGGAGGCAGGGCCAGGCGGAGCGGCTGAGCTGGCTCCCGCGCCCCTCCTCCTGCTCCCTCCCTCTGCCTGGCTCTGCCAGACAGGGGGATTTCCTTTGCTTAACTCTTTGGTGGGCCACGGGGTCTCCTTTGATTCAAAGGCCTAGACAGAGCAGGAAGGAGTGTGAGGTCGCTTCACGTTGGACGGGGAGCCTGCTAGCGCTTTCTTCCTCTGCTGTAACACCTCACCCTGCAGTGATGGAGCGAGAACCCAGTGCCTGGGTCCCCCTGCAGGGCACGCGGGAGGGCTCAGTGCCTGTCTGCTGAGTGAGTGAGCGGGCGTGACCTCTTCAGGTCATACTGTGTGAGGGTGGCAGCCAGGTCAGTCCCCAAGACCCACAAACAACGAAGTCCTCCTCTCTGGAACTCTGCCAGTGTTATTGGTTCAACCTCCTGGTCTTCTGGAGCCCAAGAAATTCATAGGGGGGCAGCCTGCGTGCCCCTGGGTCTGGGCAGCGTCCTGCCTCAGTTTCCTTCCAGTTAGGCCGGGGGAAGTTTGGCGAAGGCCGCGGCCCTGGCTCTTTGCCCTGGCTTCTGGGGCCAGAGATCTCTGTGCAAAGACAAGTGCCTCGCCCTCCCCCACCCTCCCTTCCTCGAGTGTTAGGACTTACTGCCTGGGCCAGGCCTGTCTCTCTAGCGGCTTCTGGTCCCCACAGGGTATCTCTGTCCATTATTTCTACTAGTCCCACCACAGCCTCGGGACAGCTGTGAGAGGGAGCTGGAGTCGGCAGCTGAAGCGACTTGCCCAGGGCCACACGGCTAGTGGCGGGGAGCCCAGTGCCCTACAGAGGGAAGGCTCTGCAACACACTGGGGTGCCCACCGCCCTCGAGCATGGGGATGAGGCAAAGGCTTTCGTTCAGGGCCGGCCCCGGAGGAGGGAGGCGCAGGGGTGCAGAGACCTGAGGGTACATACTCTAGCCCGAGGCTTTGGGTGCTCACCCCCAGTCACCACTTAGAGCTGGGCAGAGTGTTCTTGGCCAGGGCTCATCTCCAGGCCTCGGATTCCCTACTTGGGGAACAATCAAACAGCAGAATATCCTGGAAGATCCTTAGAGATGATCTAATCTGATGCCTTCATCTGACCAGCAGGGACACTGTGGTCCAGGGAGGACAAGTGTTTGGCCCGAGGTTGCACAGCAGACTGCAGCCCAAGCCGGGAAGAGAGCTAGACCCTGCTGACTTCTCGCCTTGTGCTGTTTCCCTTCCCAAACCAACCTGGAGTCGCCCAGGTCTACTCAGGGATCCAAGGGGTCCGGAAGGAAAGCAGACGGAAGGACTGTGGCCACCGTGAACACCAGCAGGCCCGCCCCAGCCCTGCCCGCTACGTGGCCCTGTCCCAGGCAGCATTCCCAGGGCGCAGAGCCAGGGCTGCGGAGGGAGGGAGCCACCTCCCTGCTGCCACAGAGGGAAAGGGCTGAGTCAGCAGCTCTGGAGGGAGCCAGCTCCCGGCTGTCTCTGACCCCTGGGGCTTAGACAGCCTGACCTTGTGAGGAAAGGGGGACAGAGAGAGGACTATGGATTGGGAGAAGCAGGCTGGGGCCACAAGACCAGTTTTGTCAAGGCCGCTGTGTGCCCACACTGCGCACCAGGCCACACTCAACAGCCCCTCCGCAGGGGAAGCCCATTCATCTCATTTAACAGGTAAGGAGACTGAGGTCTGGAAAGACAGGTGACTCGCCAGGTTCTAGGGCCAGTTTCTTTGGCTCCCAGCCATGCGGTGCCCAGGGAAGGGCCCCCTGTCTCCCTTGGGCCAGGGCAGCTGGCTGGGGGCAGAGTAGAGAAGAGAGCAGAACTCTGGAATATTACACTTCAATATTTTTGCTCCCACTGTTTTTTGCCACGCCTGAAAATTCTTCCATTTGCAGGTCAGCTCTTGCTTGCCGGGCCATTTGAGGATCTCCTCAGTCGTCAGGTGGCCTGGAGGCAGAGTTCCAGCCCTGGTTACGACTCAGTTCTACCTCCTCCTAGCTGTGTGACCTCAGGCAAGTTTCCTTACCTCTCTGAGCCTTGTTGTCCCTGGGCCAGGTGGACATGAGGAAGCCAGGACCATCTGAGCAGCCTGGTGGAAGCCCCAGTGGGGGTGCTCCGAACTGGCCACCCATCAGCGCTGCTCCGTGGTAAACCCTGCATATGGGGAGGGGTGCCCACTCTCCTCATGCACAGCCCAGCCCGCTGGGAGCCTGGGACCCAGGACGGCAGCACAGCCAGGAGGAGCAGCTGGCCCATGAAGCCCTCGTCGCCCTGCCGTAACTCCCCTCGGCAAAGGTGTGACCCCAAGACAGAAGGCCTGAACCCTTGTCACCAACCCCAGAACGCAGGGCATGCACCCTGTATCTCTCCAGCCACCCCTGCCGCCCCCACTCCCAGAAGACAGCTTTGACTCCCACCAGGTCCTGTTCTGAGATCTAACCCTTCCACTCACGCTCTGCCGCAGGCACAGTTATTACCTCCTCTGTCCACTTTACAGAGGAGGGAAACGAGGCACAGATTCTGCCTGGGAGCCAAGCCCCAGCCACTGAGCTGTACCATCTGGCCACACTGCAGCCCAAGGTCAGCGGAAGGTGTGAAAACAGGCACTTTCCGTCAGCACTTGCAAAGCACGGTGTGCTGCACGTAGTTAACAAACAAACTGTATGCCTGTCAAAAGAAACGTAACAGTAAACATGATCCCCGGAGTCTCAGATCTCGTTGTTCAAGCACAGTTATCAATTTCAACAAAGGACACCGCGAGCGCCACCTGCCGGGGCAGCCTCGCGCCCGGCCCGCCGGCCCAGCCGCGTCTCAGCGACCGGAGGGGCGGGGTGCCGGGCGCCCATCCTCTCACTTCTCGCCCCGACCCAGCACCTCCCAAAGTGGGCAGAGGGCCCAAAAGGACCCTCCCTCCCCCGGGCCCGGCAGCCCCCGCTCCCTCCCGCGGGCAGGGCCCCAGCCCGGTTCTGCGGAATCCCCCAGCACCGACGAGCCAGCGGCCCCGGGTGACCTTCGCTCCCTGGATCCAGTTTCTCCGGCGGATCCCACTGGCGTGGGGCCAGGTTGGGCGAGCTGGGTCACATTTTACAAGACGGGAAACTGAATCCCCAAGAGACCCCGGGAAGCGCGGCGCCAGCGCCGTCCTGGCCCTCTGCACCCCGACGAGGCCCCTGTTCATCGTTAGACGGGGAAACTGAGGCTCGGGGACACTGGGGGCCAGCAGCTGTCTCCCTCCCGCGGCCGACTAGTGGCAGAGCCAGGACGATGGGACTGCCGGCCAGGGCAAACCTCCCCGCAGCAAAAGCAAGAGGGGCGACTCCCCGCCGCCCGGGAGCAGAGCCGAACAAGGCCAAGCTTGGCCGAGTCGGGCCGAGTGCTGCCGAGTACAACCGAGCAGAGCCGAACGAGGCCGAGCGGATCCGAGGGTGGCCGAATTGGGCCCGCGGAGAGAAGCAGTTGGGAGGACGCTGCTAGGCGAGGGGGCGAGGCCTGAGGCCCCGCGGCGCCCCCTGCCGGGCACAGAGAGCACAGAGCTGACCTCGCTGAGGCCACCCTGCAGCAGGGCCGCCTAGTCCTGCCATAGTCGTGTGAGATGGGGTGTGGAGCCCATTTTACAGATGAGGAAACTGAGGCTCGGAGAGGTTCCGAGGCTGGCTCAAAGGCACTCAGCTAAGAAGCGGTGGAGCTGGGGTTCGAACCTGAGCGTGTGCCAAGGGCTCAACTGCCACGGCCGCCCACGTAAGCGGGCGCTGTGTGTGTTTCCTTTTGCCCCGATAGCTGCTGTTTATTATGGCCAGAGCGGGGAGAGACCCTCCCTTCGGAGGAGCAGGCGGAAGGTCCCGGCAGAGCTCAGAGGCGATACACGGTGTCACAGACGGAGCGACTAGCCAGGCTCGGGGCCGCGCACGGCCGAGCATGCCGCGACAGCAGTTCCCATGAGCAAATATTGACACACTGCTGGCCATTAAAGCAGGTGGAAGGGCTGAGAGGCCATGTCCTGTACCTTCTCCAGCAGGGCTCTGGTACAGCCCACCTTCACCCCAGGCCTCAGTTTCCCCACCTGGAACAAGATGGCGGTAGAGGAAATGGGCTCTGTGGGCGCACGCGAGCCAGAACCAAAGGTTCTGGGACCCTGGGGGACACTGAGTGTGGCCTGGCCACTCTCTTTGAGCCTATGAGACAGCGAAGGCGGGCCTCAGCCTCAGCACACACGTGTGCACGCATGTACGCCCATCATTCACTCCTGTGTGCACACTGCCCTGGTCTGCTAGGCGGGCCTGGGCCAGGGCTGCAACGCTTGCTGGGGGTGGCTGGGCCTCTGAAAGCAACTGAGGTCCCAGTGGGCACTGGCTCGCCCCTCTGCCTGTCGGGTCTCCCCTGAGGGCGATGTCTGCCATGGCCACCAGGGAGCTGGCACCAGCGGCCGCAGAGCTCTCCCCCTTCCCGGCATCACTCCTGTCCACCCAGCCCCCATTTTCATAGTTTTTAAAAATTATGGGCACTGGGCTGGGGGCTGGGGAAACAGTGTTTTGGGTCCTGCTCCTGGTGCCGTAACCCTGGGCAAAGTCACGTAGCATCCTGGGCCCCGCTGTCTTCAGCTGTAAAATGAGTATCAGAGCTGTCGTCGGGACCTGGAAGGTCTCCCACGCCTTGCTGTGGACAGGCTCCTGTCCCCCTGTCACACTTGGTTGGACCCTAACACCTCCTGGGAGGCTTCCAGCCCACCCGCAGATGGATGCTTGCTTCCACAAAAGCTCTTCCCAGGTCTACTTAACGCTCACACGGGACCGATGGCACGCAGGGCGCTCTTCTAAGCAGTTTACAAATATTCACTCATTTAAACCTAGCAATGGGGACGACTGCTCTCATCCTTGCCTCGGGGAGGAGGACACAGGCACAGAGAGGTTAATTAACTGGCTCAAAGTCAAACGGCTACTGACCAATGAGCCGGGACTCAAACCTAGGCAGTCCCAGAGTCTGTGTGCTTAGGAACTGCCCTCTGGACCTCTCAATCTGTGCTGTCCCTTCCTTGACTTCTAGAAGACAGGCCTTGTACCCCGCGTCTCCGCCCTCGGCTTTCGCTGTTGGCGGCCACCCAGGAGCTGCTGAATGAAGGAATGAGTGGGTTAATCCCGCAGGGCTCCCCAGAGACCCAGGAGAGGAGGGGCTGCCATTTCTGTTTCATGGGTGGGGAATTGTGTTAGTCTGCTAGGGTGGCTTAACAAAGTACGACCAACTGGGCGACTTTAACAACAGAAATTTATTCTCCCGGTTCTGGAGGCTGGCAGTCTGAGACAGTCCAAGACCAAGGCGTCAGCTCAGCTGCTTCCTTCCCGCGCTGTCTCCTGGCGTCCGGGTGTTTGCTGGCAATCCTTGGCGTCCTTGGCTGGAAAAACCATTACTCTGGTCTTTACCGTCATGTTCACATGACATCTCCCTGTGTGCCTGCCTGTGTCTGAATCTCCCCCACACACACACTTTTTTTTTTTTTTTTTTTGAGTCAGAGTCTTACTCTGTTGTCAGGGCTAGAGTGCCGTTATGTCAGCCAAGCTCACAGCAACCTCAATCTCCTGACCTGAAGCTATCCTTCTGCCTCAGCCTCCCGAGTAGCTGGGACTATAAGCATGCGGCACCGTGCCCGGCTAATTTTTTCTATATATTTTTAGTTGGCCAATTAATTTCTTTCTATTTTTAGTAGAGATGGGGTCTCACTCTTGCTCACGCTGGTTTTGAACTCCTGACCTTGAGTGATCCTCCCACGTTGGCCTCCCAGAGTGCTAGGATTACAGATGTGAGCCACTGTGCCTGGCCGAATCTCCCCTTTTTTAAGGACACCCGTCAAGTTGGATTAGGAACCCTCCCTACTCTAGTGTGACCTCATCTTAACTGCCTACCTCTGCAATGACCTGATTTCCAAAAAATGTCACAGTCCGAGGTACTGGGAGTTAGGACTTCAGCATATGAATGGGGGGAACAGTTCAGCTCATCACAGTAATTAACGCCCAAGGAGGCCTGTGACACAGACTGTGTCCCTGAAGCATCTCCCTGCTTCCTCCTTCCCCCACTCACTGGGCTACTCCATGCTCGGGTCTTAGCACATGCAGGTCCCTCTGCCTGGCACTCTTAGGCTCAGACTTCGGCTCTGCTGCAGCCCACCGACCCCCTGATGCTTCCAGAGCACGTTGCACTTTTCCCTCCCCAGTGAGCCCAACAAACAGTGCCGTGTTCACCGTGTGGTGACTGTGAGCACTGTGAGCATGGGAACTGTGTCGTTTGCCTCTACTATACCCCCAGCCAGGGGCAGGGCCTTGCATACAGCTGGTGCTCAGAAGAGCCTTTGTTAGCGAAATGAATCACGTCCAGAGAGGTGAAATAAATGGCCCAAGGCCACACAGTAGGTTTGTGGCAGAGTGGGGCCCGGGGCCCAGGCCTCCGACTGTGGGTCCCATGACTTTTAGGGGCTGCTTCTCCCGTGCAGCCCGCTGGCAGACCCACCAGTGCCGGGAGCACCCCGAGGCCTTGGCAGGATGGGGGCCTTGTACAACTCCAGGGCAGTGGCCCCCACAGTATAGCCTGGGCTTCTTGCTGTGTCTCTTCTGTGTCTGGAGTCCTGTGGAGCCCGAGCTGTCACCTCCCATGGGACACTGGCCTCCATCTGCCCCACGCCTTCTAGATGAAGAGGATCCGAGAGATCTGGGGGCCTCAGCTTTCCCTGTTCCTGGCCCTGCAGACTCCCAGCTCCTTCCTGATAATGCTGGCGCTAACACAAAAAGTCCTGGTCCAATGCCGGGTGGCCATGGGCTGTTGCCTGGCAACCGCCTCTGAGAGACAAGTTCAAGGTAAGGACTTGGGTGTGAGCAACTTCGATGGCTGAAGAAGAGGAGTCAGGCAAGGTGGGTTGTCACCACCCCTCCCTCCCTGCTCAAGCCCACAACCACAGAGCCTCCCCTCACCCTACAGCCCCTGAGGCGCCCCTGACCCACAGATTCTAGCCCCAAACCCCAATATGAACGCCTTCCGCCCTCCATCCCCCCACACTCATGTATTCAGGGCCACCACATTGCACAATTTTGAAGGAGGCTGGAGTCACAGGGTGGAGTGCCCTGGAATTGTGAGATGCAGCAGACCCCTTTGTGCATTCGTTCCAGATACTCACTGGAAAGGCCCACATGGGCACGGCTGGGCCCTGGAAACAGACACGACAGGCATAGCCCAGCCTTGGGAGGGACAAGGCTATCAGACACACGTGTGTGGGAGACAAGAACATCTACACACGTGTGCACGTGAGATGCACAGGCAGTGGCACCCACTGTGGTGGGGGAGCTGGGGCGATGGGAGCCCGTGGAAGGACCCTGGCTGGGCGGTGACTCCCACACACACCCAGGCCCCAGCAGTTCCTCTGCTCCCACCCACGCACCCCTGCCCCACATGAGGCCCCAATGCATGTGCACTCTCGGATATGGCTGAGCACCTACTGTGCATCCTGCACTGTGCTCACACAAACCTTCACACACTATCACAGCCAGTAAAGGCAGCCACACACAGTGAGCACTGAGCACACCCAGGTGCTGTTGTTGCTGCCTGGCCCACCTCCCCTTGCCATTGGTGGGCTGTCCCTTACCACCCCTACCCTACTGGCCAGGCCCTACCTTCTTTCTGGCTGGCAGTGTAGGCACATGATCCATACCTGGCCAACCACGGCATCCTATCACCTTGTCTTTGGTGATTGGCCCAGGGGACCACCATGTGACCAAGTTGGAGCCAATCAGCTTTCTTCCATGAGATTTGCTATTTAGATACTAGGAAGGAAGGAGATCTACTGCTTTTGGATCAAGATCTATAAGGATGTGGGTCCAGGTCCATCAAGGGTATTTTCTACATCCTCTGGGAGGCCACACATGAAGAGGCCAGGGTGTACAGAGCCCACACACACCTGCACATTCACACCCATCTGTACTCACGGCGTCTGGCTGAGAGATTGGCCAGGCCACGATGCTGTCACGTATCACCATCTTTATTGACAAGAGCTAGCAGCAGAAGCAGCAAGGATTTCCTAACTGGCCTCCCCACTGTCCTTGCAGGACATTGCTCATCTGCCCAGGAGTCAGGAAGCCAGGGTTGGTCAGAGAAGGCTGGAATGCCAGGGGTCCCTTCTCCCTCAGATGCTCAGATCCTCCTCAGGGGAACCCCTGACCACATTCCAGGGCTGGGCCTCCAGCCCCCAGTCTCCATGGAATCTCTGGTTTTGTGAACGTCCTTCCCCTCCTACACTGTCCCTGAGCCCTGCCTCCCTGCTCCTTGGCCTCTGACCCCCAACTCCCCATTTCTCATGGCCTGCAGTGTCCACACCCCAAGAGGCAGACACAGAGAGGCCACTTGATGAGTTGGGGCGGGGGGTACAGGCCAAGCCTGGGGGTGGGGAGGGCCTTCATTGCAGTGAGCCTGGCAGTTTACCCAGCATGACTCATTTTTCTCCCAAGTCCCAGGAGGCAGACGAGCTGGGATGACTACCCCCATCTTATGACGAAGAAATTGAGGCCCAGAGAGGCCAAGGCTAGCCATGGATCCTGAGGCAGTTTGAAGATCCAGGTCTCCAAAATTCTGCTCCCTGTGCTTTCCCTGAGGGCCCCCTGCCCTCTGCAGGGGGATGGGGTGGAGGGACTTCGCAGAGGTGCCACCCTCGCCAGGGCAGGCCTGCCACGGCTTGAAGGGATCATCTCGGGGAGGAAGCCGGGCCCAGCCCTGGACAGTGGCTACTCCCCATGGTTCCACTCCAGATCCCCCTTGTCTCTATTCCTGGGGCTGCCCCAACCTGCAGCCCCCAGGAACAAAGAGGATGGGGAGGCCTGCTCCCCCACTCGCCAGGGGCTCCCCACTCTCCCAATGTGGCCTCTGTCAAGGCCTGAACCCCTCTTCCTGTAACTCCCAGGCCCTGTGCGTTCGCTCACCCACTCAGCTGTGCAGCCTCTCCTTGACGTCGGCTGGGCCAGGCCTCGGCGACGCAGGTTCATAGATGCTACGACCACGCTCAGCCCACAGGGGCCACCAGTGGCTTCCAGAAACAGATCCGTCCATCCTCCCTCCTGCTCCTTCTCCCTCCTCTTCCTCTTATCTCCTCCTCCTCACAGCGCTGCTCAGACGCTGCCTTTCCATGCCAGTCCACAGGGGTCCCTGCCCGGGTCTCCAGGAGGGGAGGAGAGAGGTCACCAGGAGAGAACAGGGCGGGTCCCACTATGAGGAGGCTCTTGGAAGCCTTCAAAGACCCGGGGATGCCCCCACCCCAATTCTAGCTGCAAGACCCAAAGCAACCTGCCGCAGGGATCAGGTGGCTGACCTCAACAGGGCCCTGAGCCAGGTGTTGGGTGGCCCAGGCTCATGCAGCTTGGGGTCCCTCTTTAAGAAAAGGAATACAAAATTACAGTACAAAATTAGATGCAGGGCCTCAAAAGAGCCCAGGCAGTAAGGGACCCTCAAGCTGGACACGATTAGCTTCCTAGAAAGTTCACCTCTCCTCATGTCCAGGAGCACAGGAGCTCCAGCTCTGAGCATCTGGGCCAAGAGGGCCTGGAGTTCCCGAGTTGTCCGGCACAGGACAACTGAGAGGGCGCAGCCGGCCCCAGGCCTCACATCCCGTGGGGGTGGGGGCGGCTGACCCGGGCCTGAGCACTTGCAGCCTCTCCTCCCCCCAGGTGTCTGGGGCTCCAGCCCAGCCCCCAGCATCTCCCGTGTCCCTGACCCTGAGCCCGGGAAATCCAGGCCTCTGAGGGCCAGGGTTCAGGCTGGTCCCCCAGGATGCTCCGTCTCTGGGAGGCAGGCCAGTCTGCACTCAGCCCCCAACCCGGCCCTGCTCAGCAAGGTCAGCCCAGCGGCGATGCCCACCAGACCTGTCGCCCAACAGAGCTCGTCCAGGCTGCTGACTCCTACCCCTGAGTCACAGAGGCGGAAATGAGGCCCGGAGAGTGGAAGTGACCTACCCAAGGTCACGCAGCAGGTCCCGGCCGCAGTGGGATCAGAGCCCAGGCCTCTGAACATCTCAGCACGGGTCTCTGGCACCTGGGGCAGCATGCCCCAGGCACACCCGTGGCCCCTGTCCCTTCCTCGGGCCACCCTGGCCCTCCCCAGGGCCCTACAGGTAGCTGATGTGCAGCGTGCTGGACTTCTCCCCAGCTGAGGGCTCCTGGGGCAGGAACTGCCGCTCCTTGCCAGCTGCTCTGCTGGGCGGCCGCTCCTGCCCGCTGCTGCCAGGCTGTGTGATCTGGCTGACCCTGCTGTTCTCCTCTTTCCCCTTCCCCTGCACCCCTCCCTCCTCCCCATCCTCTTCCTCGTCCTCCTCCTCCTCGGTCTTCTCTGGAGGCCCCACTGTGGGCTCCTGGTTGCGCACGCGGCGGGAAGGCCGCAGCAGGACCCTGCGGAAGCCCTGCTTGAAGCGGTAGGAGAGGAAGCCGTAGAGGATGGGGTTGGCACAGCTGTTGGCATAAGGCAGCGCCACCACCAGGAAGTAGAGGCCGAAGAAGGCAGGCTCCTCCGGCAGCGGGCACACCACGTTGACAATGTTGAGCACGTAGAAGGGCATCCAGCAGAGGACGAAGAGCACCACCACGGCCACCACCATGCGCGTGACCCTGCGCTCAGAGTTCCGTCGCCGCTGGCATGAGGGCGCCCATACCCGCCGCCCAGCCGAGCGCACCTTCACCACGATGAGCAGGTAGCAGAGGCAGATGACCAGCAGTGGCCCGAAGAAGCCCAGCGCGGCCGTGTAGATGATGAAGCCGGCCCGCCAGGCCGCCGCCGGCTCTGGCCACTGCATGTGACAGGTGCTCATGCCACGGGGCACACCCGAGAAGACCACCACGGGCAGCACCACCACAGCGGAGGCCACCCAGACGGCTGCGCTGACCGTGCGGGCCACGGGCGCGGTGCGCCAGCGGGCCGAGCGGGTGGGGTGCACCACGGCCAGGTAGCGGTCCACGCTCATGACAGTGAGGCAGAAGATGCTCGTGAACTGGTTGATGCCGTCCACGGCCATGACGAGGCGGCACATGAGGGAGCCGAAGGGCCAGTAGGACAGAGCGTTCTGGGCAGCCAGGAAGGGCAGCCCCAGCATGAAGAGCTCGTCGGCCAGCGCCAGGTTGAGGATGTAGACGTTGGTGACCGACGGGCTGGCCGTGTGCCGCAGGACCACGTAGATGACCAGCGAGTTGCCCAGCAGGCCCACCACGCACACCACCAGGTAGACCAGTGGGATCAAAACGCCGCTGACGGCCAGCCCTGCGGGGCTTGGGCCTGCCGACACGTTTCCCAGGGTGGCATTCAGGGGCCAGGCCGAGGAGGCGTTCTCGGGTTCCGGGGTCGGGGGCACCAGTGAAGGATAGCCAGGGGTGTCCATGGCCGAGGGGAGGGTGGTCGGCAGTCAGCTACTGGCCTGAAGGAGGGAGGACACAGCCTGGTCACGACAGAGGATGGCTCTCTCTGTACTGCCCCTCCCCCGCCACACCGAACTTGCAGGCTCGCCGTACCCCAGGTCAGGTGGCACGCACCCTCTCGTTCGCTCTGCACAGCCCACGGGGCTAGGCGGTGCTGTCCCCATTTCTCAGATGAGGAAACCGAGTCTCAGGGAGGTGAACTGACCACTCTCTATCATGCAGCTAGTGTGTGGTGTGGGACACAGAGTCACATCCGTTCATAAACCAATACCTGCCCTTTCTACATACGATGCCCCGACGGGCAGGGCCCCAGTAGGTGGATTGCATCGCCCACCAACAGGGCTCTGCCTTCGCATCTGAAAACCACTGCTGCACGTCCCAGGTCCTTCGCCGGCCCCAGATGAACTCCAGGGGCAGCAGGAAGTCTAGGTGAAGGTTAATGTGTCCGTGTCATTTTGGGGCAGAGCTCAGAGCTTGTGTCAAATTCCTCAGATTTCAAATGGCGTTAAGAACCACGGGCTTGGGGGTGTCCCCTCCTCTGGGATGGGAGCCCTTAGGAGCCCCCTCAGCCTGGGCCGTCCCACCGCACCCTCCCCAAGGTCCTGCCCAGGAAAGGTGGCTGTGAACCTGGGGGTGCGGCTGAGGCCCCTTGTCCCCCAGACAACCCGCTGGTGGTGGAGAACTTGATAGTTCACATGAGGGCGCTGACAAGAACGGCCACCATCCCTGACCAGGGGGGCAGGCTGCCCAGGCCAGGGACATTTCACATGGTCTTGGGCATGAGCGCACGCTCGCCCGCGGCACAGCGAACCTGCGTGCCCTGGTGCTGTCAGCATCTGTCCCGTGACGAGTCCCCCGTGGATGAGGAACGGGCCTCTTCCCGCCCTGCTGCACTGCGGCCCCCTCTTACGCAGCTCTGGACCCCCACCCGCTCCCAGCGTCACTTTCGCACCAGCACAGCTCTGCCGCCTGCGGCTGGGATGACTCAGAGGAGCCTGGCGGGCAGCCCTGAGCGCCAGGGGATGGAGTGCCCTGGTGGGATTTGAGGCCGGCTGGGGAAAGCGCTCGCCTGAAAATAGGAGCCGCCTCTGGGGCCTGGACCTCCTGCCGCACCCCTTCTTTCTAATGACCTCCCCCGCCCCGTCCCCTGGCTCCTGGCTGTCCTCTGATTCTCCCTGCAGAGAACCCTGAGGTGGGGAGAAATCTCTCAGAGGAGAAGCCCTTGTTCCAGCACCCTCCGACGGAGCCAGCGCTGGGCCCGAAGTGCCTCCAGTGCGCCTGCACTGCCCTGCGCACACTCCACTTTTGAGGTGCAAGGCTCCTGGGAAGGGGAGACCCCCCCAGCTCTAAAGAAACACTTCTGGGTGGGTAAGCCCACCTGATTGTCCCTACCCTGAGGACCTCAGGCTGCCAGGCCAGGGGAGGCCAACGATGGCAAAGAACCCCCAGGCCACGGCTTCTCCTGACTACAGCTCAGGCTGGCTGGGCTCAGAGCACCGCCTTTCTGCTCCTGGGCCTGGGAGAGGAGACGGGACCCCGAGCCTGGGGGGTGTCCCCAGACTGTCCTCAACCCACCCCTCTCCCCAAGCCCTCGTCAGCTCTCCTGAGCCTGGGACAGCAGCACTGCGGGGGCAGGGGGCAGAGTATCCGCACAGCGGGCTACAGCATCCTGACGGTGCCGCCAGCTGCTCTGAGCCCCGACTGTGCCAGGTTCCAGGCTAAGCTGGTGACATGCAGCGTCATACACTGTCCTATGAAGGGTCAAATCTGGGAGGACCCTTAATGACCGTTCCCCACCTCCACACCCATTCCCCAGGGCAGCAAACTGAGGCCAGGCATAAGGAAGGCACCCACTTGAGAGCCCAGCCAGCAGCCAGCTCCCCACACTCCCCCTTGGGCTCTTGAGCCATTAGGGCCATGGACCCAAAGCCTCACACTCTTCAAGGGAGAGAAATAGAATTTTAGCTTCTTAGAACAGTCATAGTACCTTAGAGTCAGAGTTTTAAACTCAGTGTCTTTGAATCGGAGAATGTTAGAATTCTAGAATGCCAGAATCAGTGCTTCTTAGCCCCAGAATTGTGGAACCTGGGACCTTAGAGTCCTACCTCCTTGGCCAGGGTCCTACAACACCCTCCACCTTCTCCCCCAGCCCCTGCCGCTCCCCCCATCGCTGTGCCAGGCACGGATCCCCCGTACGGCACCCCAGGGCTCAGAGCGTGCGGGGAGGAGCTCCAGGCTCCAGAGAAGGCAAGGAGCTGGACAGGTGCCCCCAGGGAAGCCCGGGGTGAGCTCTGAGGCCAGCCCACGGCCTGCCCGGCACGGGTGTGCAGGCACACACGGAGCAAGCATGCTGACACACGTGGCCCTGGCAGGAACACAGCGTACCCAGCCAGACCCTCCTTTGTGCTGGGGTTGAAATGGCCCCTCCTAGAACCCCTGAGCCCCACAGAGACTCCCGGCCTCCACGCTCCTCTCAGCCCGTCTTCCCTGTCTGACTCTACCAGGCCACCGTGCCAGAGCAGGGCGATCACAGCTTTCCGCGCGCATAAGCCAGACCTGCAGTTTACGTGCCGTCTTTTCTTTAAGGAGCTGGAATCCTGTGCATAATCTAGTTCATCCCCGGGAAGGAGGGACTTTTCCTCTGTCTGGTTTATCTTTGGCACAAGCTTGCCTGAAAGCTGGGGGCGGACTCCTCAGAGGACTGTTCCAGCAGGGACAGAGCACAGAGAGGGTGAGTGGCTTCCCTGAGCCCCACAGCAATTACAGATGGGCCCTCGGGGATGCCAGGCACCCAACAGCTCTCCATTTGCCTGTCTCCCACCCCCTGTAGTGCTGGCTCTTGGGCACAGGGACCATGAATGATCTATTTCTTTAGCCCCAGCACCCAGCATGCCACCCCAAATGTCTGTAAATGTGAACAACCAAGCAGTTCAGCAAGTAGCGCTCCAAGGTGGGACATTGTTCCCAGGTGGAGGCTTCAAACTCACTATGAAATCCCCATGGAACCCAGGAGGGTTTTAGCGAGAAGGAAGCTGAGGCTCAGAGAGGTTAAGTAACTTGCACAAGGTCACCAGCTGGGGAGTGGGAAGGCAGAATTCAAACCCAGTTCTGTCTACTCCTAAACCATTGGTACCTCCTGGCCACGCTGGCTTCTCAACAGGCCCCAGGCTGGGAGAAATCAAGGTCGAGGATGTCCTGACAATGCAGGCTGAGGGTCCCTGGTGGTCTCTGCATCTGCTTGTCCTCTGCACCGGGCCTTCTCCCAGAGAGCCTCGGCTCACGCTGGTCGGTGCCAACGGGCGCGCTCCCCCCCAAGCCTGGGGTCTGGCCCTGGGAACATCCCCCCACAAGCCCTGGGTCGGGGGCTTCGCTCTGCCACAGAGTGAGGACGCCAAACTGCTGTGTGACCTTGGACAAGTCACCTCTCCCCGTGGACCTTGGTTTCCTGCCGTTAAGACGAAGACAAGCGCACTCACCTCCGGGGGCGTTGTGGAGATTAATGAGCGTGCTGAGCTCGGCGCGTGGGGGGAGCTGGGAGAGCTGCGCGTGAGCTGGGGCCAAATGCCGCGCTGCATCTGGCTTCCTCCGGCTCCGACATTCTGCTGCTCTGCGATGCCGAGATTCTAGCATTGTGGCACAAGATCTGAGATTAACACCCCTGCCTCTGCAGCCCTCCAAGAGGTCATGGGAAGGACTCCTCCTTCCTCCCTGGGACTCCTCACCCGCTGCCCGTCCCCAGCCCCAGCCCCCCGAGTTCATCCTGGGCAGGGGTGGGCTCCGGCACCCCAGCCTCCAGGACCCCACCCGGCCCAGCCACCTTACCTGCCCACGGGCTGAGGGGTGCCCTCCTGGCCGCCAGGCTGGTTATCGTTCTGCTGTCCCCCCTCCCTGCCCAGTCCCCAGGGGTCCCCAGAGCACCCCTAGCCAAGGCACCCAAACAGTGCCTATTTCTAGACGGCTTGTGGGCTAGGGCCCCTCCCAGGCCCTCAGCGGCCCCGTCTGCCCACAGCGCCTCTCCTGTCTGCTCTCTGGCCTTGACTGCCCAGCGGTGCCTGGTGCATCACCCCCCATCCCCAGCATGCATCCTGGGGGGCAGGGACACAGATGTGGGGTCTGCAGTCGGGGGCCTGGGGTGGGGGTGGGACAAGCTCCCCAAGGTGAAGAGGAAAAGAGGAGAGCAGGGGCCGTAAGAAGCCAGTGGAAATAGAGGGAAAGGGGGTCGGTCGGAGGTGGGGGGAGGAGAGAGAGAGGACGCTAGTGGGTGGAAAGGCAGAATGAGGGGGAGTGAGGAGAGATGCTGACAGGGAGAAGACGAGGAGGAGAAAAGAGGAGAGAGAGGGAGAGATGCAGGAGGCAGGGATGGAGAGCGAGGAGGGAGGAAGGAGAACGAGGGGGTGGCAGGGAGAGTGACAGAGAGGGACTGTGCCACAGATGGTGACACAGAGCCAGCAAGGGGGGTTGCAGGGGAGGCGGGAGGAGGGGCTGAGGGCCAGAGAGCAGGTGTGGGCTGGGGGTGCAGGCTGGGGAGGAGCAGGAGAGGGAGCTGGGGGCAGACCCTGTTACCGAGGAGATCTCAGCCACCCACGCCGGCCTTGGCTCCCGCAGGGAGTTGGAGAGGAGAGGTGGCCAGCCGAGCTCCCTCAAGCCACTGCAGCACATGCCCCGGGGCGACAGCTGTGTCCTGGGGCCAGGTGGGGTGTGGGCTGGCCAGGGCTGAGGGGAGGGCTGAGGGCGCCTGCGAGCAGTGGGCTGGGAGTCCACGGTCCTGCCCTGCAGCCGGGCTGGACACTGGCCAGGACACATGCCGCGGGGTGCCCGGGTGGGGGTCATTAGTCCTGGGATCGCTGAACCTGGAGAGCCCCAGGCAGAGTGAGGGGTGCAAGGACAGGGTAAAAAATAAACGTTTTAGGCTTTGAGGGTGGAGAGGCAAAATTAAAGACAATATGCAGTGAGGAAACAAATCTCCACTAATTTTTAACTGACAGAATTCCAAGGATAACGATGATAATTGAGGACGATGTTTTGTGATACAGGTGTACGAATGAGAAGAATAAAATTCTCTTGGGGGATGACATTTTGCTTAATTGGAGTTCAAAGTTAGTGTTTCCTAGTATAAATCAATCGCGAATGGTCATCTATGGAAACCACTCTTAGCTTGTAGGCTGCATGAAAACAAGCCGAGGGCCGGATTTGCCCACCTGGTCTGAGAGCCTCTGCCCTGGGGCCTGAGCACGGGCCTATCCTCCCCTCTGGCCGCCGTGTCCCGGCCTGTGCCGATCCCTGCCCCAGGAGGGAAGGGGAAGAGCAGTGAGAGAAGGGAGGGAAAAGGAAATGAGTCTTTGTTGAACACCTACTATGTGCCAGGCACCAACTTGGCCCCTTTCCTTAGTGAGCCATTCCTTGGGACCAGGGCTGGACCTACCTTGTCACCAGGTGCCCAGAGCTGTCATATAGTATGTCCTCAGAGAACTGGGAAATTGAATTCTCCTGGGGGTGCCACCCTGGCTGCAGCAGCGCACAGTAGGACCATGGGCACACTCACTTCCACCCAGGGCTCCCCTGGCCTCTCGACGCTTTCCCTCCACCTGCCCCGTGCCTGGTAAGGCCCTTCCTCCAGGCTTCAGTCCCCTGTCGATACAAGTTCATGATGTATACCTGGGCTCCCAGGAGCTCCTGGGAGTTGCCCTTCAGGGTTGAGGGTGGCACTATCCTTCCCTACCCAAGGCCCTCCCATGGCTCCCCACTGTGCTCGGAGTGAAGCCGTCCCCTGCCGCCAGGCCCAGCCTCCTCCCTGCAGTTTCCCTGTACTCCAGGTACACCCAGCCTCTTCCATTTGTTCACTGGTTCTCATGGGTCAGTTGGGGGATGGGCTGGGAGGCTGGGCAGGGAGTTCCAGCCCCAGTTCTGCCCCCCACCCTTGTCGAGTAGCGTGACTTCGTGAAACCCCCTCCGGGAACTTCAGTTTTGCTCTTCCCCACCTGGCCACACAGCCCAGGGGCTGCCTGTGAAGGTTAAATAAAGGAAATACCGTTGGCTTGTCCTCCGCCCCCAGCACCAGGCCTTAGAGCCTCTCCCTGCAGCTCCCTCCTCTGTCGTCCCTCTGGGCCAGGCCCCTGAAGGAGTTCAGGGTGTGTCACCCCAAAATATGCCACTTTGGAAAATCTTTTTATTTTTTCGAGATAGAGTCTCGCTCTGTCTCCCTGGTTAGAGCGCAGTGGTGTCATCATAGCTCACAGCAACCTCAAACTCCTGGGCTCAAGCAATCCTCCTGCCTCAGTCTCCCGGGTAGCTGGGACTACAGGTGAGCACCACCACGCCTTGCTAATTTTTTCTACTTTTAGTAGAGACGGGGTCTCGCTCTTGCTCAGGCTGGTCTCGAACTCCTGAGCTCAAGCGATCCTCCAGCCTCGGCCTCCCAGAGTGCTAGGATTACAGGCGTGAGCCACCGCGCCCAACCGGCAAATCAATTCTTTTAAACTAAAGGCACTTGGAGAACAGTGTGTACAAGAAGGGCTCTCTGACTTCCCTTTCCTTTCTGAAAGCAGGAGCTAGAAGGCCCTCTGCAAGATGCCCCGCCTGCAGCAGGAGGAAGGAAGACGTGCTTATCACCAGAGTCCAGGCCGAGATCAATCTGTACAATACACGCCTTTTAAACTTACCTTTTTAGTTACACAATTGTCATTCTTTGTTCAACCTAGTGTATAAGCACATAAGCCTGGTCACTTCCTTGGGTCTTTGTTGTTGTTTATTGGGGGGTTGTACAGGTCAATAATTCCGTATGCTTTTCTCCTGTTAATCTGTCTTATGTCAGTTTAATTCTTAGGCCCAGCCTGAAATCCTAAAAGGTTAGAGGAAAATCTTTGCCTCCCCTACACCTCTCATTGTTTCCTGCTTCCACCCTCACCGGCTACTCAGCAGGGAGAATGAGTCTCTTACAAGCGGAAGCCACACCATTTGCCTCCTTGAGAAACTTCCTATGGCTGCCCGTGCTTGTCAAATAAAATCCACAGTCCCTACTGCGGCCTAAGGGGGTAGCCTGCCTCTGCCTGCATCTCCCCACATCGCCCCCTCCTCTCATTGTAAAGCACTATGGTCTTCAGTCTGAACCTCACACGCACCCCAGGGCCTTTGCACAGGCTGCTCTCCTGTCCGTCTCTTCACCTGCAACGGTTTAGGCATCACCTACTCTGGGCAGCCTTCTCCAAAGCCCTCTCATTCTCTGGTGCTTTCACCTCTGGGCTTCTTTTTATCTGTAATTGAGATTATTTTTAATTTGCTTTTATTTTATCAAAATACTGTTTGCAAGAAAATTTTAAAAACCAATATAGCAGTCCCCACTTATTCTCAGGGGGTATGTTCCAAGACCCCCAGTGGATGCCTTGAACAACACAGAGTGCCAAACCCTACATATATGTGCTATATTTTCCCCCATAAGGTACATACATACCTGCGATAACATTTAACTTATAAATTAGACACAGTAAGAGATTAACAACAATAACTAATAATAAAATAGAACAAGTATAACAATATGTTGTAATAAAAGTTATGTGAATGTGGCCTCTCTGTGTCAATATATTTTAATATTTTTGGACATGGTCGACTAAAACCATGGCACGTGAAACTGCAGATAAAAGGAGACAACTGTACTGATTACAAATGTCTATAACAGCAAAAAACAGCAGTCCTCTTGTAGCCCTGCTTCCCTCCTGGTCCCAGAAGCAATCCCACCCTCTTAGCTATTTCTCCGTATTTACCTCCGTCTTACTAAACATCATCTGTATTTTTCTATCTCTTGAGTCCTCAATTCCACCTATTGTCTACTGAATTGCTATTACAGGGGGTGAGGATTTTAGATTTCTTGCAAACTCTCACCTCAGCCTTTCTCCCCATCCTCTCAACGCGATTTTCGTTAAATGCATATTCAGTGTTCCCGTTATTAATGCAATGTAAATATTATTTCCTGCTCAGCCAGGAGTTAATAATTGCCTCATTTTTTTCATTTGCTTAGTTTTTTGGTTTTTTTTAAATCCATTTTTTAAAACATCATTTTCGTGGACTAAGAATGTCCACACACTCCTACAGCTTCATGCAAACCTCACAGTGCAATCTCCAGAGTCCAACCTCGGTGGGCATTTTTTCTTGGAGACTGCTCAGCTCCTCTTCTCTGGGCCAGCGGCCCCTAGGCCTGTGCCAGCAACACCCTGAGAGTCTCCCTACAGCACAGTGTCAGGGATTCCTTACAGCTTTTTCCTGCCTTAGATCCAGTTTCTTCAATTCCATGTCTTCCTTTTTGATGTTTTACTTTCTCATTTTGATGGTGCACAGCTTCAAGTAACTTCCTGAGAAAGTGTGCATGTTTGAAAATAGTTAACTCTCCTCTCACACTTCTTGATAGCTGGGCTGGGTATAGAATTCGAGGTTGAGAATCATGTTGACTCAGCTGATGGAAGGCATCTATCCATGTCTCTAGCTTCCAGCACTATTCTTATTCCAAATCCACTGTGTGTAACTTTAGGTAACTTTTTCCCTTTATTCCGGAAGCTTCTAGGATCTTTGCTTTATCCCCAAATTTCTGAAATTTCATAATGATGTGATTTGGTTGGTCTTTTTTCATGCATCATTTGGGTCACCAAGTGGACTATTTTCATCTGGAGATTTGTGTTCTTCAGTTCTGAGAAAGATTTTTCTATTATTTCCTTCTGGATCTCCTATTATTTGAATATTGGGCCTCCTAGATTAAACCTTTAATTTTCTTGTTGTTCACCCTTTACCATTTTGTTTTACTTCCTGGATTTTTTTTATTATTATCTGTTTTTGTCTTCTAATCCTTCTATTTTTATTTCAAAATACTAATTAAGGAGGTACAGGTATTTTTGTCACATGGATACCCTGACTAATGCTTAAGTGAGGGTTTTCTGTGTGCCTGTCACCACATCTTCTTTTTAATCAACATATTTTAAATTTCCAAGAGCTCTTTTCTGTGTTCTGATTGCTCCTTTGCTGTGGCATTCTGTGCTTATCTGTGGGCACATATTCCTGATGTCCTCAAGGATGGCAATGATGGTTCCTTAGCGTTTTCTTCTGCTCACTGCACTGTCCATGTTTCTTGCTAGTTCTTTTCCTTCTACTCATTTGATCAGGTCTCTTTCACGCTACAGCTTTCTTCAACTAATCAACCCTTGTTATCCATTCCTGTTTCAGAATGAGGCAGTAGAAATCTGATTGGAGCACAGGAGCCATGCCTGTGCAATGATGAGCATCTCTGTGGGACAGCTGGCTCTTTGGTCAAGGACACCCGGATGTCAGCATCTGTGAGACTTTTCTCTGGGATGACCAGATCCTCAAATTTCCTGTCTGGGTGAATGTATGCCTGGGTGCTGACTCCCTTGAATTGGGCCAGGGAAGGGGACTTGGGTTACTTCCATCAGTATCCAGGCTTTCACATAATCCCCTGTATCAGTCAGCTATTGCTGTGTAACAAATAACCACAAAACTCTGTGGCACATGACAGTGAGCACTTGCTCCACTCACACATCCTCAGGTCAGCTGGTATGAGCTGGTCTAGACTGGGCTGGACTGGGCCGAGCTGTGTCAAGTTGCAGGTCTGTAGGTTGCAGCTCTGCTCCGTGGTTCCTTCCACTCTTGGAAACAGCAGGCTCGTCCAGGGCATGTTCTATTTAACTTAATTCAATTCATTTATTTATTGGCAGCACAAGAGAGCATGCTCAGCGGTGCAAGCACGTTGCAGTCCCCCCTTCTGATGTACATCCCAGTAGCCTCAGCAACTCACATGTCCAAGCCCCGCAGCAGGGCAGCGGGGAAAGACATTCCTCCCATGGATGGGACGGAGTGACTATTTGCTGAGCATAATGGAATCTATAACATCTCCAGAAATCATTCTGCTGCCTCACCCACTCTGCTCCGCAGCTGATATCCCTGGGTCCAGAGCATTCTGGCTGAATTCTCCCTGCCTGGGGTAAGAAGGGGCAGGTGACTGAGTTGTGCCAAGGAGAAGACCTGGAAAGGAGGTGTCTGACTGTTCCTTACACAGACCTCAAACAGCCCCCTCGTTTCAGCCTCCTGCCTCACGATCAGCGGGGTCCGGGTGCCCCGGTTCGGAGCCTCTCCGGGATTCTGCAAGGCCAGCTGGTTCACGTCTTGTCCGTCTCCAAACCCCACCTCCCCTGCCCTGCCGCGTAGCAGCAGGCACTAGGCTTTGCTCTCCTGGGCTCTGTTAAATCATTTACCACCCGCCATCTGCTCTCAGTGCTCGGGCTTCGAGGTTACAGGTGTCTCCTAGTTTCTTCGAAGATGGGAGTTTCTGTTTCTGTTTCTTGTTCTCATTACCGTGGCGGCCGCTTTCGGCACGGGCGGGGTGGAAACACCTCTACCCCAGCGCCTTGACTCCGGAGTCCCTTCCCTTCTCAGTTGAATATACTTCTGTGACACGCGGCTCAGGCCACACGGCAGGTGTGCATTGACGCGTCTGAGTCTCCCACTGGCCTCTGAGTGCCTCGCGGGAAGGGTCGGTGCCTCCCGGTCTCTGCGGCTCCGGCGCCTGCCCGCAGCGTGGTGTGGAGCGCGTGGTCAGCACGAGGAGACGGAAGTGAATTGAGTTTGGGATTATACGGATAGCTGCTCATTTCGCCTTCCCCGAGGTCCTCTCCAGGAGTCTGGGGACATCCAGACCTGCCCTTCCCTCCCCGGGGCCGGCCCTGCCTACCGGACCCCATGAGGCCTGGGTGGAGTCAGGTGTCCCCAAAGGTCAGTGTTTCTCTGAGGTGGGCATGGAGGGTAGGAAGTCAGAGCTCAAAGGAGTAGAAGATTCCAGCCCCCAAGCCATTGTTTCGGCATCAGTGTCTGTGTCACAAACCGCCCCAAAATGCAGCGGCTCGTAACAGCTGCCATGTCGTCACCGCCCGGGATTCTGTGCGTTGGCTGGGCTCATGCGGGCGGCTCTTCTCTTCCCCGTGAAGAGAAGGTGGGGGGCTGCAGTGACTGGGGCCTGATCTGGGCTGGCACATCCTGATGGTCCACACATGGCTGGCACCTGATAGGGATGCCAGAAGGGCGGGCTCCGCTGCTGGCTGGAACGGTCGGTCGGTCCCTCTCCCTCCACTGAAGTCCATCCCTCGTCCACTGGCTCTTTTGCATAAACAGCAAACATTCATCCAGCAAGGATTAAGGGGCCAGGACACACCAGGGTCTTGGTGTTAAACCGTGAACACAGCACTCGGGTCCTTGCTCTCGTGGAGCTTGCAGTCTAGGAGGAAGCCCTTGTTGAACAAACTGACCCATTTAACAAATGCTTAAATATGACCAGTGACGAAGGCTGCTCTTCAACAGCGGCACGGAGAGAGGCGGGAGGAAGTGATTGAGGGGGAGTGTGGGTGACCGTGGGGGGAATTTGGGGGACTGCATGCTGGGGGCGGAGGGAGGGAACTGCCTGAGCGAAGGTCCCGGGTGGAAAGGGCCCGGGACCCCGAGAACACTGGGAGCAGCCCAGCGGCGGCGGGAGCTCCGCGAGGAACGGGCGGGCGGGCTGGCGCCGGGGCGCTCAGGAGCTTGGCACTGGGGACATCACGCAGGGTCTCGCAGGTGGGGTGGGGTTTCACGCTGAATGTCCCCAGATGCCATAGAGGCTGTTAAAGCATGATTCGATCTGATGTGTGTTTTCACGTGATCACCCTGGCTGCTCTGTGGAGACAACACCACGGCCAAGGGCAAGAGTGGGAGCCAGGAGACAGGTCGGGAGGTGTGAGGGTTTGGGGTGGCGCCCAGCAAATACCCCTTGTCCCCCAACCCCGGGAAAAACTGCCCTCCCCAGCCACTGGTGCTGGGCTCTGCCACCTGCAGCGAGAGCAGAGGCCGTCACTGTGTTTGCGACCCACAGCTTGGCCTCCTGTGCTCCCGTGACCCGCCGCGGGAAGAACCCGCTCCGGGTAACGCTGGTCTCGGGAGGCTGAGAGCAGGTGGGGCAGACCTGGAGCTGCGGCCAGGTGCTGAGCCTGCTCGACCCCCAGCCTGAGGCAGAGTCACCAGCCAACCCTCCTAAATCAGCTGACCCCAGGAGCCGCAGCCCTGAGCGTGAAAATGCACAGTGGCTTGGGGGTCGTCGCACGGCATTATTGTGGCAGTAGCTGACTGTGGCCAGAGGCTGTTGCAGTCATCCAGGGAGGAAACAACGCTGGGCTGGACATTAGGGTGGCGGCAAGGGAGGGAAGGGGACAGCGGGGGAGATAGCTGCTGATGGGTTGGAAGGGGAAGGGGGAGTAGAAGGTGTCAGGAAGGACTCCCCACTTTTGGGTTGAGAGCCTGGGTGCAGCTGCTGAGCGGCGAAGGCTGTGGCACGCGGCTTTGAAACGCTCAGAGACACCCGACAGCCGGGCCATCTCCCCTCTGCCGACTGGCAGCCACCCGCTGGCCCGGGACCCCCGAGAGCAGGCCCGCGCCTGACTCGCCCTCACACCCCGGGTCTGGCACCGGGTCTCCTTAACTATTTGCCGAATGCTTAAGTGACTGAATGAGCCGGCGGCTGCGTAAGCGTGTTTGAAGGCAACAGGAGGACGTCACGGCTTCTGAGTGGCCCGAGTATGTTTGTACACAGGGAGGACCCCCAGGCCGCCGGGTGGAAGATGGAGGCCAGGCAGAGAGGGGACCAGCCGTGGGGACAAGGGCATGGATTCAATAGGTATTGGGAGTTCGAACTGCCGGGGCCCGGTGACCAGGGGAGCTGGGGTGAGGGATGGGAGGAGTCCGCGGGACCCCTGGCCCCCGCTCAGGAGGAAGGGACGGAGCGGCCAGGCTCGGGCCGGCGGGCGGCGGGTGAAGCCGTCTGTCCGGCAGGCGCTGGCCCGGCCCGGCAGGCCGTGGTTTCATTGCAAGAAGGGCTGAGTGCGAGGCTGACAGCCCTGCGCGCCCAGTGGGCCTGGCACTAGGCGGCCCTGGGCGTGGCTGTTGTCGCATGAGGAGCACCGTGTTGTCAGCTCCCGCCCGCAGCTGGCAGGTCTTCCTGTTTCAACACAGGTTCTCACCGACTTCCCACACGGCTTCTCTTTCCTGTCTGCGAGGCCCCTGGCCCTCAGCCAATGTGCAGAGCAGAAACAAGTGACTCACCCATGTCCGGTGCCTGCTGGGTACGTGATACGGTGGAAAGAGCACTGGGCTAGGAGTCCTAAGCCCTCAGTTGCAAATGCTGTCGGCTAACAGTAATAGAAGGCCCAACCAATGGAGGAATAAACAAATAGGTGGCTTCATTTTCCTTTGTTCCCATAACAAGGCAGTTGCCGGCACTAATTCAGGTGCCAACTGATGCTGTCGGGGCCCAGGCCCTTTTTCCCTTTCTCCTCATCCACTCTCAGCCCACAGTGGCTTGTGTCTTCACACCTCTGGCCTCAAGCTCACAGGATGGCTGCTGCAGCTCCAGACATCCCATTAGTATTGAAGCCAGGGAGGGGGCAGGACCAAGGGCAGTATCAGTTAGGTCTGTCAATTTTTGTGGAAGAAAACAAAAACTTTCGTAGAAGCCACCTCTCTAGCTGATTTTCCCTTATGTCTTTTTGGCCAGAACTATGTGACCTTGGAACCCCAGCTACAAAGCCGGCTGGGAAAACAAGTATTTTGTCAGGCGTCAGGTACAAACACCTGCCCTGCACAAAACTAGGATTCTGTCAGCAAGGAGGATGGGAGTGGCACAGAGGGTGGGACAGCACAGAGTGTGGGACAGCACAGAGGGTGAGACAGCAGTGTCCCCCTTACCCACTTGAGCTCTAACTCCTGTGGTCTCCTGTACCCGTGTTTCCTCCTCTGCAAAATGGGGTAACTCATGCCTATCTTGGAAGCAGGTGAGAGGGATTAAGTGAGATACTATGTGCATGCTGGGACAACACAGTGAGTGAAGGCATTTATGCACTGCCATCAGTATTGGCATAAAGGCAAGGACTGTCGCTCCCAGGGTAGTAGGCTTAGGAGGCTGAACGCACACAAGAGAAGACCCCAGCCCACCGTGGCCAGCAGGGAAGTCCGAGGAGCAGAGGGAGGAAAGGATTCGAGGAAAGGGGACGGGCATGTATCAAGGCCTTGGGGTGCAGGGACTGGGAAGGCGGGTTTGAGGAAATGAGAGTGGAGGCTGAGGCGGAGGTGTGAGCGCAGGAAGTGGGGGGGAGGCAGAGGAGGCCAGGGCTCCAGCGCCACATGGGGGGTCCGGAGTCTGTCCCAAGCCTTGTAAAGAGCAGGGAGCGAGAGAGGCCCCCTCGGACTCTGGCTAACCGGAGGGCGCATCTCGGGGCTTTGAAACGCTGAACTTATCGGGGTGTGGGACCCCACCCACCATGTCTATGCCGCGCAGTGTGTGGGTTGTGATGTGGTTTTTTGTTTCAGAGGAGAAGTAACTTTAAAAACATAATGACCTTATTTGAGCTAAAACTAAGAAAAACCAGGGGTTTCCCAGATGTACCCGGTCCCTTTCACGGGGGCTGCTCCCAGGAGGCAAGTGACCTGGGCGTCCTGCCTCAGGACTCCGGGACTTATGGGGCGGTGGGGCTGGCCAGGAGCTCTGGGAAGGCAGAAAATGGGAACCCAGAGCATGTCATTGGTGGGCATTGGGGGCCTTCTGGGACGCCAGGGACAGGCTCTTTCATCTCTTAGCCTCTCCAGAGTGGCAGCCCCTGAGGGCAGAGGCTCACGTGCACCCCTGGATGCCGCACTAGGGCCGTGCCTGGCACAGAGGAGGTGGCCAATAAATGTGCTGAATGAATGAATGGAAAGCTTAGACAGGGAAGAGAGGTCGTGCATAGGGGTGGGAAGTCTAGCACCTACCCCGTAACTCAGCACACACCAAAGTGGGGCTGACCGTGCCAGGCACCGTTACACTTTCTATATGAACTTCCTAAATCCTTACAATAACCCCATCTCTCTTTTAAAGAAACGTACCTTTGCTTAGTGCCTGCTGGGCGCAGCATCATTCCCTTATACTGTTGGGTTGGATACTTTCCCGCAGCCACCAATAGTGGAGGTTGCAGGTTTCTGGAATTCTGCAAATTCCCCAATTCCAGCCAGGCTCTCAGTGCGTGTGGTTTTGCTGGGGTTGCCTCTACTTGCCCCAGCCTGGCATGTGGTCTAGGCCTGGCCAATCAGGACATAGCACCGTTCTGACAAATATGATTGGCCGAAGGGCCAAGACCTAAGCTTGTCCATCAAGTAAACCTTAGTCAGAACTTTGCCTAGGACAGACGCTTGCTCTGTTTGGCTGAACTTGAACTTGGAAGGATGAAGCCCTGAGAGTCACCTGCCTGAGAATGAACCAGCCAGCAGAAGGCAGAGCCAAAGTGTACAGGAAAACAAGCCTTGATGACATCTTCTGAGCCCCCTTGATCAAGCTGCACCTGAAGTCACGATATTTCCAAACTGTAATCAATAAATTTATTTTCTGCTTAAGCAGGTTGAATTGGGTCCTGGCGGGCAGGGCATGGAAGTTTTAGGGCTCTCATAGGTGAACGAAGCTCAGGATCCTTCAGGTGGAACAGAAAGTCCTGAGAGATGGCAGGGGTCGGCTGAACCCAGACGCTCAGTTGGCGGGGAAGATACCCCAACAACTTAGATAATTTGATTTGTTTTATATTGTCCCAAGAGAGAAGAACTGAAACCAAAGGAGCAAACTTCTGAGACACTCATTTTTGCTTAGTAGAACTTTCAGACAAGCAAGACCCTCTTGATATTGGAGCAGACTGCCTCAGGAGGGACTGAGATCCCCGTCCCTGGAGGTATACAAGTAGTGGCTGGCGACCATCTGGCCCGAGGTTTCCAGCGGGGGGTCAGGCACTGGCGGGGACTGGAGCAAATGGGTAGATGCTTCCATCTGATGCTGCCACTGACTGCAGTAACACAGGGGTGGCTTACTGGGTCCTGGGGCTCCCTGCTGGCCCCTGGCAAGGCAGGAACATGGGCAGATGGGGATACAGCGCCTACAAAGTCACACTCTCCCGGCCCCAGGGGACCTCCGGTGCGGAGAAGATGATGAGCCAAGCTCTGCAGCCATCTGCTAAGAAACGCCACAGGGAGGGGGCAGTAGGCCGGCGGGGGCACCACCAGGCTTTGCATGGGCCCTAGAGGGTCAGGACCAGCTGGGTGGGAGGCTGGGGAGCAACCTGGAAGGGAGACAGGCAGGGGGTGAGAATCCGGGGACGAGCAGAATCCATAGCTCACGCTTTCCTGGCTCACGGCTCATTCCCACCCCGGGGCCTCGGCTTGAGGTCTGCCCTCCCCCCGGGACTGCCCTCCTGCTCCCCCCACCGCATCTGGTCCTCTCCGTCCTTCTTGTCTCAACCAGAGGAAGCCTTGCTGGCTGCCTCCAAATCACACCCATCACGCTCGCCAACGCACGCCCGCCCGCCCTCCTCTGCCCCAGGGGTACCAGAGCACAGTCTGTGCCACCTCCACCCATAGGTGTGGTGTTCAGTCTCCCTGGCTGGAATGGGCGGAGGGGGGCGCAGGGACTCCCCAGGCCCGGGCTCAGGGTACTGGGCATTTTCTGATTCCCAGGGCCTTCCCGCTGGGACACGGGCTCCAGAGAGCAGGACTGCCTCCGGCAAATGACAAGAAGGCTGGGGAAACTGAGGCTACCTAAGTACCCACCCCTCTCCTGTCCTGGCCTAAAGGCCACTCTCAGCGAAGCGAGGGCCACCACTCAGCGGCTGGACGCCCCTCCCAGCCGGAGCCTGCTGCGTATGGGGACGGGGTCCAGCACGGTGGGGGCGGGGCTCTTACCCCTAGAGGATGCTGCAGGGGCGCTTCTGCGGCCGCGTGGGCTGCGGGCACAGGACGGCCCGGATCGCCTCGTCAAAGACAGTTTTCAGGCCCCTCTGGGTGAGGGCCGAGCACTCCAGGTACTTCACCGAGTCTGGTTGGTGGGGGACAGCGGGGGGGGCGGGCAGAGGCTGAGTCTGGGGGGGCTCAGGGCAAACACCCCCACCCTGTGCCACACGACTGAACACCGGGCTGTGGAGGATGCTGCCCAGGCTGCAGGACCAACAGGGCCACCTGGGAGCTGGGAGTCGTGTCACCCTGAGCAGGGAGTTTCCTCACTGTGCCTCAGTTTCCTCACATCTGAAGCCGCTTGAATTCAGTGGGAGAAGTTAAGCCCCAAGGGCAGGTCTGTGTCTTTCTTAGACAGGTAAGCCCTTAATTTGCGGAAGGCAGGCAGGAACTCTGACACTTCCCCTGGAAGGGAAGAGCTCCAGCTTCAGCGCCCAAATCCCTGGGCGCCTCTCTGTCCTCTAAAAAGTGGCTTCGTGCCAGCACGACTTCCCCCAGGGACACTGCTCAGGAGGCCCAAGGGCTGCATGGCTCCCTTCCTAAGACCCTCTGCACATTATCTGACTACTCCTCAGCATCAGACCCATTTCACAGACGAGAAGACTGAGGCTCGTGGAGGATGTGACTAGTCCAAAGTCACACACTGGACGTTTCCCCTCCACCCGGGGCAGCGGGGGGCCCTCAGCAAGGGGGATGGGTATTGGAGAGCCCCTCCCTCCCCCCAAGGACAGGCCTCTCCTAGGCACCGCTGCCTGGAACCCAGGCACAGACAGCGAGAAAGACAGGCTGAGCCCCCACCCCCAGGGACAGTGTTCTGTGACCTTCTGCAAGGAGCCCATGTGACTTCCCGTGTCCGCTACAACCCGAACAGTTTCCCTGAAGTGCAGAACCAGAAAACCCCTTCTGCCCAGCGGCCCTCGGGCCTGCGGCAACGGCAGAGCCAAGAGGAAGAGAAGGGAGGGAGGGGACTTTGCCCCTCCGCTGAGGCCCATTCCTCTTCTGCGGGGGAAGGAAGGGGACAGACCCTGGCCAGCACCTGTGCCATGCCAGGCACCGAGCTCCCGACAGCAGTGTGAAGGAATGCCATGCCTTGCCACGTCACGGAGGAGGAAACGGCCCAGAGAGAGGAAGCCACGGGCCCAGGCGCACAGCTGGGAAGGGGGGAGTCGGGACTGTGGAGGGGCAGCCCCTGGAAGGGGGGAAGCCCACGAGGCCTGGGGCTGGGGAAGAAGGAAGTGTGGCGCCAGGAAAAGGAAACCGAGGCTCAGAGAGGATGTCACTTATCCCAAGTCACACTGGATGTCTCTCCTCAACCTGGGGGAGCCCAAGCCCCCCAGGGACCGGGCAGTGGTCCCAGGGCTTGGCTGGTGAGAACGGAGCACCCAGAGCTCAGCTCGGAGTCTGGTCAGCCACCACAACCCTATGCGCTTACAAGGTGCCACCAGCTGCCTCCTTGCTGGCCCCGCCCACCACTCGCCTCTCCAGAACAGGCTCCTGAGCTGGGGGCCTGGGGCCACCGCAGCTCTGCCGCTGGCCTCTCTCGGACACTGGCCAGCCCCTCTCTGGGCCTCAGTGCCCGTTCGTCCAGGACTCAGTGACTTGTGATGGCCCATCAGGCTGAGGCGGGGGCCACAGAGCGGCAGGGGAGTGTGGGAGGAGGTCCCGGGAGGGGGCGGACGGCCCTGATCCTTGTGACTGAGGGCGCCAGCCTGCCTGGGTTCGAATCTGCACTCTGCCACATCCTGGCTATGTAGCCTTAAGCGAGTGGCCTCTCCCCAAGCCTCAGTTTCCTCTTCTGTAAAGTGCAGGTGACGAGAGTCTGTCCGTCACAGTTGCTGTGGGAATGCAGTGGGGGTGTTTGGGGCTGGCACCGGGAGGTGCTCGGTGCACGTCAGGCACGGTCATTAGCTGGGTCAGAGCTGCCCCCACCTGTCAGCCCAGGGCGGGCTCGGGTGGGCGGTGGCGGCTGCTGTCTCCCTCACCAGCCCTGCAGGTACCAGGGCGACCCCTAACCCCAGCCTGACTGGTCTGAAGCACCGTCACGACACTGCCCCTGCCCCAGTCCACCCAGGCGCCGGGAGTGATTGGCTAGGGCGGCGGCAGGGCCCCAGTCCCCTCCTTACAGAGGAGAAGGATCCTGGGCATTGTCCAGGCCTGCCTGTGCGGAGGGGGACACTGAGGCCCAGAGAGGGGAGCCCCATCCCAAGCTCACACAGCCCGCCAGTGGCAGAGCCAAGACGGAGATCCAGGCTTCCCAGGCCCTCGCGCTGGCCCGGCACGTGCATGCAGGGGGAGGGTGAGGACGCGGACCGCAGAGCCGCGTCTCGGGCGGAAGGAGCCCGAGAACAGGCTGATCGGAAGGAAGAGAGGGCAGGGGTGCAAGCCCCCCGCCAGACCCCAGCACGGGGCGGGTACCCAGAGTTTAAGCATCCCCCCCGGGGAAGATGGCTGTGTCACCGCGCTGGTCACGGGAAGGAGGGAGGTGGTAGCTGCGGTTTCTCTTCCTGTGAAGAGACGCGAGTCCCCAGGGCCCTCCCAGTTCCGGCAGGAGGACGGGTGGCAGGGCTGCGGCGGGAGGGGGTGGGGAGGCCTGGCCCTGGGCCTGCGGGACCCTGTGGTGAGGCAGAGGGCATAGCTCGTAGGGGCCAAGCCCAGGGACAGGGACAGGGACAGAGCCGGCAGGCCTGGAGGCCGTGGGAGAGGCCAGAGCCGTGGTCATCACCCCCTGTGCAGGCAGCCCAAGCCAGGACAAGGAGCCCCCCGCCCCCCCAGTAAGCCAGCAATTTGCTGTCCTTCCTTCAAACCCGGCTGGGCCACCTACGAGCTGTGTGACCCTGGGAAGTCATGCTATTTCTTTGGCCCAGTGATCTGACGGCAAAGAGGAAGGAGTCGGGGTGAGAAGCCAGGGAGTGAGGAGAGGGAGGTGAGAGGAGGTGGAGGGGAATGTGACACCCCTCAATTCTAAAGCAGGGCACCTCCTCCAAGAAGCCATCCCGGAACACCCAGCTCGCCTTGGCTGCTCGTCCGCAAGCAGCCCCAGCAGCCCCGCCCATGCCTGCCTCCGTCTGCTCCGGACACGCCCCTTACGCTCCACGGCCACGGACAGACACTACTGCTGCCCACGCGGGGTGGCCGCACGCACGCAGGCGCCGCTGCAGGAGCCACACCCGAGTCAGCTCACTTAATGCCCAACCTCCGTGCGAGGCAGGAGCTACCAGGCTTTGCTGATGAGGACACAGAGGCACAGAGAGGCTAAGTGACGCGCCTGAGGTCACACAGCTAGAGCGCGGCACCATCAGAGTTTGAACCGTGTAGCGTGTGAGCCCGCGCTCACGCCACCATGAGGCCGGGTGGGGCTCCCCCGCGTCCCGGCCCTCTCTGAGCCCGAGCCCCTACCAATCTCCTTGGCCAGCGCCAGGCCCTGCGGGTAGGTGATGGGAGCCAGCTTCTTCTCCTTCAGCTTCTCGATGGTGTCCTTGTCGTCGCGCAGGTCCAGCTTGGTGCCCACCAGGATGATGGGCGTGCTGGGGCAGTGGTGCCGCACCTCGGGGAACCACTGGGCGGGCGGGCGACACGAGGTTGTGCGGGAAGCGCGCGCGTGCAGGCGGGTCGCGGGAGGCGGGGTGGGCGTGAGCGAGGGAGCGACAGGAGGCGCGCAGGGAGGAGGCGCAGGCACGCGGCCGCAGGGAGGGAGGCGCGAGATTTCGTGCAGAGAGGGAGACAAGCACGAGGCGCGGCCGAGGCAATGGAGGCGGACGTGAGGTTGTGCGGGGAGGAGAGGGGCGGGATCCCAGAAGCTGGGAGTCGCGTGGACTGCCCCAGCCCTCCGAGACCCCCCGCGTCTCCCCCAGGGCCCCGCAGGCCCCGGTTGGCACTGGAGACCCTCGCCGCCCATGGCCTCCGTGCCCGGCGACCAGCCGGAAGCTGCCAGCCCGGCCCTCCTTCCCCGTCAGCGTCACCCGCCCCTGCGCCCCGGCGCCGGCTGGGCCAGCTCACCTTGGCGCGGACGTTCTCGTAGGAGGCCGGGCTGACGAGGGAGAAGCAGATGAGGAAGACGTCCTGGGGGCAGAGCAGGCAAGGAGGGCGGCCTGTGAGGGGGCCCGGGGCTCCCCCCGCCCCGCTGCTGTGTGGCACTGGCTGCAGGCCGGGCCCCTTCTGAGAGGCAGTGCTCACACGCCCTCCCAGCGAGCGCCGCTGCTAACCCATTGCACAGATGGGAAGGCGAGGCTTACGACGGTTAAAGGGCTTGCTGAGGTGCGCCCTGGAAGGGGAGGATCGGGGATTCCAGAGCCCACACTGCTGGCCATGCTACCGTCTGATTGCCGGCCGCAGCCCTCTCCTTGCCCACGCCGGAGGGACAGCCAAGGACCCTGGGCCTAGCGGTCACAGAGCCACCTGCAGGCAGCCCAGCCCCTCCCCTCCCCCAGCACCCAGGGCCCGCCCCCTGGGCTGCCTGCTGGGCCCCGTGCAGGGTCCACCTGCCCCGCGCTGGAAGCCGGGGGTGCCGGAGCCCACAGGGCAGAAGGTGGGGTCGCTGGCCCAGCACGGACAGGCAGGGCGGGGGGAGCGCGGGGCGGAGTCCCCGCTCTGCCTGCAGAGGGGGCGGCCCACCGCCAGCTGCACCTCAGGGGTGGGCCAGGGCTCCCCAGGCCGAGCTGGCTGGAAGGGCATTCCAAGCAGAGGGAACAGAGAGCGCGAGCGCCAGGACGGCGAGGAGGGCAGGGCAGCACACCGTCTGGGGGTAGGAGAGCGGCCGGAGGCGGTCGTAGTCCTCCTGCCCGGCCGTGTCCCACAGCCCCAGGTTCACAGGCTTGCTGTCCACCATCACGTTGGCTGAGTAGTTGTCAAACCTGTGGGGAGCGGGCAAGACAGAGGCAAGTCAGTCCCAAGCCCCAGAGCCCCGGGACTCCCGTCCAGCCCCGTGTTCTTCCATTCAGAGGCTGAGACCCAGAGAGGGTGTACAAGTGGCCCAGAGTCACACAGCACTATGCAGTTGGATTTTGTTTTTTTCATTACCGATTCATTATATTAAAACATTTTAATGCAAGTAAAAAGAAAAAGAGGAAAATATTATCTCTTGACTGTTTTTCTACCTTCGACTGTCCTTCGAGGCTGGATAACTTTTCCTCCAAGTTGTGATCAGAATAAGCTTTACCCACCTCCTGTGCTGGACCCCTGGATTGTTTCCTGACACTTGGTGAAGGGATGTTCATCCCCGTCTTAGGGGATTCATTCATCCCCCCAGAAGCAAACCCTAAGACGAGGAGGGGGCACATGAGGTTTATCTGGGGGCAACCCCAGGAAGCTGCAGGGGGTAGTGGGGAGGAGTCCAGGAAGGGACGCTGGGCCACCTGGGAGACAGCATGCAGACACTCGGGGTGCCCTGGGGGCCGAAAGCTGGGTATTATCCACTGTCTCCCGCCTTCCACTGGCAGACAGCTGCTCCTGGGGCCTTTCCGCCCCCTGGAGTGCACCCCAAAAGCCACCAGTCACCAGCCCTTGGAAGGGCCACGGCACATGGGGAGCGGATGGGGTGGGCACCGGCATCGACCGCCAACATCTCCCCACTGGCACCAGGTGGTGCCAGGAGGCCTCCAGGGCAGATTTATTCTTTGGGCACCTACTGTGCATCAGGCACGGTGCCAGTGCCGGGGACGTTACGGGGCACAAGCCCGGCCCACCCCCAGTCGGGCAGGGGGCCAGACACTGGGCACGCGCCTGACGACCACCAGAGAAGGGGCAGTCCAGGGACCCTGGGAGGCCAAGCCCAGGCTCCAAGCTCAGAGCAGGGGAGGCTTTACAAGCAAGTTGTCACTACTCACATCCCTCCTCATGCTGTGCAGGAGAACACTGGGCCCGAGAGGTACAGTTACTCATCCAGGGCCATACAGCCAGTGAGTGACCAAGCTAGGTGAGACGCCATCTCTGTCTGACCCTATGACCAGTGCTCATCGTCCCCTGCCACGGCTGTGCCTACAAGGCTGCCCTCGCCGCCTGACCTTCTCACTCAGGTCACCCGCACAGGCCTCGCTCCTCATCCCCTGACCTGGCCCACTGAGACCTTGGGCTCCTCTGGCTTCTCCTTCTGCTCCTCCCAAGCCAAGCCATTTCCCGGGGCAAGGCTCACACTGCCTGCCTCCCTGAGCTTGTCCACTCGGGGCCCTCCCGGCTCGCCCTTCCCACCTCAGCCGTCCACACATTCCTGCCCTCGGGTCCCTTGGTCCTCCACGCCCTCGCGCTGCCGCCTCTCTGAGCCTCTCGTCCTGCTGCCTCTCCGGAACACCCTCCAGCCCCTCTTCTCTCTTGCCTCAGCCATGCTGCAAACCCTGCCCAGGCAGGGCCTCCTCGGCGGGCACCTCCCTGTCGCCCACCCGGAAGGGCTGGCCATTCCCCTCTCAGGCGTGCTTTGCCCCAGTCATGTGTAGGCACTGAGTGTGTCCCTGTCCCCTCCAGGGGCTGTGGGCCCTGTGGGCCAGGCATGTGCCTGCTTCAGCTCCGCGGCCTCGGGCCTGGCACCCAGGGACTGCAGGTGGGATGGAATGAACCTGAGCTGAGCTGGACCCCTCGGGGCCGCCTCTTCCACGAAGCCCCCGCAGGACGCTGCTTCCCACCAGGCTGCAGGGCCCGAAGGCTTCGGAGTAGCTCTGAGGACCCCGCTCCCGAGAAGGAGTCCCCAGCCACCCGTCAACAGAGTGGGCGGCCTGGCGTGTGTCCCACACCGTGCCTGCTCAGCCGGGAGGGTGCTCCTGGCCTCCTCTCAGTCCTCAAATGCCCCTGTCCCTCCGACCTGGGAAGATCCTGCAGACACGGGGCCTGACCTCACTCTCCTTCCTCCTCCTCCCCCTCCCTCTTCTTCTTCCTCACTGCCAGGCTGACTCTTACTCACCCCTCCAGCCCCAGCCCAAGGCCACCCGCCCCAGGAAACCTTTCCTGACCCCAAGGCAGGTCAGGGCCACCACCCGACCCCAACCGGCAGCCCTTGGACACCTTGGCACTAGGCCTGGCTTGTTCCTCACCGCACTAGGGCCAGCACGGGGGTGGGGCTTGGCAGGTGCTGCTGGTACCTACCCTGGGTACCACCCGCTCCTGTGGGAGACACAACTAGGCGTGATGAGAAAAGAAGTGCCTGTGTTGTTTGGCTTTGACCCGAAAACACACCTTTAGGACAAGCTGGGGACGCCGGGACACTCCCTCCTCTAGCACCCAGCTACAATGAAATTCTAGTGCCAAGAAGACACCCAGTATTCCTTGAAGCAAAGGCTTCTTCTGTCTCCTCTGGGTCACCCCCAGGACGTCGGGGCCGTGGCAACGCGGAAAGAGCTGGGACTCTGAACAGCACCAGCCGTCTGCGCGGTGGCCAGGCCGGGGGCTGGGGCCTTTGTACATTAAGTCTTGAAGTCCCGGGTGACCCGAGCGAGACAAGAGGACCTTAAGTTACTCCCTTTAGACAGATGAGAAAACTGAGGCCCCAACAGGTCAGTAGCTTTTCCAAGGCCAGCCAACTCGCTGGAGCTGGGACTCCAGCCCTGAGGCCCCTGGGACACCTTCATAACTGAACAAATGAGCCCAGGAGGGTCGGTTCCCCCGGGGCAACTGCCCGGGCTGGAAGGGGACAAAGAATTCCTTGTGAAGCCACATCGTCCTGGCTGTGTGACCCTGGCTGAGTGACTTAGCTTCTCTGAGCCTCAATCTCTTCACTGTGGTGGTGTGGGGGGGGAATTTTTAAAACCTACACAGGAAAAAAACGGCTCCTCAAGGGGCCAGGAGGAGGCTGCAGAGACAGACGTTCAGCCGCCACTGGGACAGTCGGGAGCGGGCAGTCTCATTTCCCATGGCCCCAGAGGCCCCTGCTGCGCCCTCCCCAGAGGACCTACTGCCAGAGCCTGAGGGACAGCTGCGACCATGTGTCAACGAGGTGAAGCCCCCAGGGCTCCCCTTACTTAAGAAACCCACGAGCAGCCAGAACCTGAGCACGCCACCACAGCCAGCCCTCGCCCCATTTTCCAGACCAAGAAACTGAGGCTCCCAGACAGGAGGGGACTTGCCCACGATCTCCCAGCCAGCGGGCAGCAGAGCAAGGGCTAGCGCCCGTTACCCGATGCAGAAAGCCCTAGCCTCTGGCTGCAGGCCCAGCCCCAGCCCTGGAAAGGGTGGAGGAGGGGACTGGGGCAGGGGACAGGGGTCAGCCCTCAGGTGTCACCTGACCACCACCCAAACCCACCACAAGGAGGAAGGATGGCGCAGTCGAGGAACCCAGAGACCACAGGGCACTGTGGCTGGTGACTTGGGGATGAGGAAGGACTGGCCAGGTCGGGGGGGGGGGGGGGGGGGGGGGGGCGGTTCTGGGCCGTCCTCCAGGACACAGGAGCCACCGAGGGGCTCGAGCAGGCAGGGTGCACCGAGGTCGGGTCTGCCCGTAGGAAAGGCCCTCTGGGCCGCTGGGTGCGGGTCTCCGCAGAGGTTAGCGGGAAGCTGGAGGACCAGCGGGGAGGCTCTCACAGCGTCCGCAGTGAACGGAGAGGGCGCTGGAGGAGAAGAGGGCAGGCGGGACAGAAGATGGAGCAGAAGCGGGTGCCCGAGTGAAGGCAGAGGCTGCAGCCAGCTGGGCACTGTGAGGGGACGACACGCCGAGTGACAGGAGCGTGGGGTCAGGAACGGCTGGAGGGGCCCTGGCGTGGCCCGCAGGGGGGCCGCGGGATGGAGTGGATAGTGGGGGGCTGTGAACAACATGGGCAGGGAGGTGGTGGAGGGGCCTGGGTGGGGAAGGGCTGCTTGAGACGGGGTCGGGGAGGCCACGGGAGAGCAGGCCACTGAATGACAGGGCGGGGTGCCCAGCTCAGATAGGGCGGAGAGGCTTGGCGGGGTGACGTCTGGGTGCCCGAGGCAGCCCGAGCGTCCGGAGGGGAATGGTAAGGGGTGCAAGGTAACCAAGGCTGGGAGGAGGCGGCTGTCGTCCTGGGCGTGGAACGGCAGGATGGGTTTCAGCGTGAAGGGACACCACGGCAGGATTGGGCCAGGCCGGTCTCTCTCTAACTTTCACTTCTATAGCTCACCTGGGCTCCGTTCGAGCGAGCTTACAAGGAGGTGAGCCAACCTTACAAGGAAGCTTACAAGGGAGCCACCGAGGGACACGAGCAGGCAGGGCATATAAGGGGGTATAAGGGGGAGACGCCCTGTGTCCCAGGCACCCAGCTTGGGCCACCCACGGAGCAGGCTTCACTCTCCCATCTGTGAAATGGGGGTTGGGGGTTGACATTGGAGGCTAAGGTCTCACAGGGCACCGCGGCTCAAATATTGGGCCTCGGATGTAAGTCACCAGGCTATAAATGCCACAGTGTGGGGTGGGTCCCTCAAGTGGGTGCCTCCCCTCGCGGTTCTGGGCCTCAGAGAATCTCCAGCTATATATACCACAGGACATGCTGAATTAAGGAGGGGACAGCGAGAGCCAGTTGGGGGCAGCCTGCTCAGGAAAGTGTCTGCCACAGGTTCAGGTCCCCCTTAGCTGTTAACCCCCAACCCTGGCGGCAGGCCAGCTCTTCGCTTATCTGACCTGTGTCTGCCGCACTCCCCCCCCCCTCAAGCTTCCCGCCCAGCCCCAGGAGCCCCCTCCTTTATCTCAGGCACCAGAGATCTTCGACTGCCATTTTTTCCCACCTACCCTCTCTCCCTCCTCCCCCTCCAATGCCAAGGCCCAGTGTGACTTAATTTACCCTCCCTGTCACAGGGGCTCAGGCGTCAGCCCTGGCAGGGTACCCTGGGGGCTTGTCCAGGGCTGAGCAACTTTGGGGCAGAAGGCACAGGAGGGAGGGATGCAGGCCCTGCCACAGAGTTTGCGGAGCCCGGCACAAAATGCAAATGCAGGATGCCTTGGTCAAAAATTAAGAATTTCAAGACGGGGGCAGCAGAGCATCATGCGAGGTGCAAGACGCTGCTGAGCACGGGGCCCTGTGCGACTGCACAGATGGCACGCCCACGGAGCTGGCCTGCGGGGTGCTCTGACCCCGCTCTCCAGGCCTGGGAAGGCAGACCGCGTTTGGCCTGCTATGCCAGCTTCTTCAGGGTTGTCCAGGACAGCAAGTCCACGCGGCGCCACCAGGGGCTGGAGGGGAGGCTGAGAGCAGCCGGCCTCAGCCTGGCCTGGGCAGGCCAGCCGTGCTTGTCCCCGCAGAGGGGAGGCACCAGGCAAGTGTGGGATCTCCCTGCCCCCGCCTCTTGTAGAAAAGGAAACTGAGGCTCCAAGAGGGGCAGTGATTGGCCCACGGTCAGGACAGGATAGGGTCTTGAGCCAGCATCCAGAGTGACTCAGAGACAGGCAGTGACAACACTCTCCTGGTGACAACGGCCTTCAGCAGGTGCCGCCTTACCCACCTCTGCACCTGCCTAGAGCCGGCCCGCTGAGCGTTTGGCGAGGAAGAACAGGAAGGAGCGTCACTCTTGCTCTCGCCCCACACGTAGGGCAGGTTGGCCAGGTGCGGAGGGCGCTCACCGGCAGCAGGACCGAGCTGAGGAAGAATCGGCGCTCCAGGTCCCTGGCCGGTTTCCCTGTCCTCTCCTGCCTACCTGCCTCCCTCCTGCCTGTGCCGGGACGTCTGGGCAGCTGAGCCCAGGGTCTCCGGGAGGGATCCGAGCAGAGGGAGTGCGGCGTTGCCAAGCGCTGCTGGGGTGAGCCAGGAGGCGCCAGGCTGGGACGGGGTAGTGGGCTCCTGTCATGCGGTGGGTCAGGGGCGTCCTGGCCCCGGGCACTGTTCTCCCTTCCGCCCGTCCCTGCCCCTTCCGGGAGAGCCTGACCCCCATTCCCGAGGTGGAGCCCCATTCATGTTTTTTAAAAAAGAGGCCCCTGTGAGGCTCTGCAGCCAGACAAGCCTGGGGACCCTGCAGGACAAGCCCCTTGGCTGCTGTGAGCCTCAGCACCCCACGGCGTCCTGTGATGGTAGCACCACTCCTGAGGATCAAATGCGGTCACCTGCGTGTGGCTTCGCCTGCAGGTCCCAGACTCAGCAGGCCCTCGGCAGCCGGCAGCCGAGACTGACCCTCCCGGGGCTCTCCCGTGATGTTCAACTCAGGCCAACTCGAAACACACGCGCTGTGTGAGGCGGTGTGCACGTCACACTGTGCACGAGACAGCGGGGAAGCCCAGACAGAGCCAGACAGGCTCGTGGCCCTGGGGGAGACCAGACAGTCACTCTGGAGTGTCAGAGACCCCTTTGGGCTAGATCAGAAAGGCTTCCTGGAGGAGGGGGCACTGCAGCTGGGCCTAGAGGCTTTAAACAGATAGATATGGGAAGAAAAAGCACAACTGGCAGAGAGAATGGCTTGAGCAAAGGTCCTGAGGTAGAAATGCCCAGGGAGGCTGGGCGCCGTGGCTCACACCTGAAATCCCAGCACTTTGGGAGGCTGAGGTGGGAGGATTACTTGAGGCCAGGAGTTTGAGGCCAGCCTGGGCAACACAGAGACCCCCATCTCTATAAAAGAATTAAAAATTAGCCGGGCATGGTGGCGCATGCCTGTAGCCCCAGCTCCTCAGGAGGCTGAGGCAGGAGGACTGCTTGAGCCCAGGAGTGCAAGGTGGTAGTGAGCTATGATCTCGCCACTGCACTTTGGCGTGGATGACAGTGTGAGTCCCTGTCTAAAAAAGGAAGGAAGGAAGGAAGGAAGAGAGGGAGGGAGGGAAACGCCCAGACCACGCGGCGAGCGGTCGGGCAGGAAGCAGGCGGCGTGTGGACGAGGTGAGGAGTGATGGAGCCGCGGGGAGGCTAAGGGAGGCCACGCAGGCCCTGCGCCGCTGCGCTAGGGAATCGGCGTCGTCCTGGGGCGGGGGCGTTGAGGGCAGCCCGGGCGGGGCTGGCGCCTCCCGTCATACTTCCCTCCCGAGTCTGACCCTGACACGCTCCTCCCGCCGTCAGGTGACGGCCCTGCCTCCAGGCCCTGCAGCACAGGGCAGGGCCTCCGACGGGCTGCACACGGCCCTGCCCTGCCGCCCCACACCTGTCCCCCGCGTCGCCACCCCTGAAGTCAGGCCGCCTGGATCACGTCCTCCCCCACCTCCCCTCCCCTCTGCTTCTCCAGCGCACCCCTCCCACCCCCGCCCTTGCCCGAGCCTCTCCTCCACCTCCCTTTGCTTGGAGCCCTGCTTGGAGGCCCTGCTTGGAGGCCCTGCTTGGAGGCCACGGCCAGCCCTCCACCCCTTCCCCATCGCCCACCCCCACGACGGCCCACCAGGCTGCAGACTGTGGCTCCGGCCTGGCCCCCAAGTGCCACGCCAGCCCGGACCACGGGAGGAGGCTGGGTCCCCGCCCTCCCTGGACTCACACGGTGGGGATGTACTCCCCCGGGAAGGCGTTGGTGGTGTAGCTGATGAGAAGGCAGGTCTTGCCCACGGCTCTGGAAGACAGAAAGCGCGAGGGGACAGCGGTCACGGGTCTGCCTGGGACGTGGGCGGTTTCTGAGTGCAGCCTGGTCCTCCGGGAAGGCTCGGCCTCTTCCCTGGCCCAGGCCTGCCCCGAGATTCTGATCCGTGGGTGGGGGCAGAACTGGGAATCTGCATTTTTAACAAGCTTGCCCTGGCGCCAGTGGCATGGGATGGAGGGGTCAGCATTTTGGCAATGCCACGGGGCCCCTGGTGCCTGACCTGGGCTCTGCCGTCCTACTCCTGGGCATCAAATCCCAGCTCCACCCCCTACTAGCAGGATGACCTTGGGGTAAGTCACTTAACCTCCCCTTGCCTCAGTTTCCCCATCTAGGAAATAGGGATGAGTCCCTCCTCGTTGCAGCGTGCTGGGAAGTAAACCGGACGATGCCCATGGAAGCCCTGGGTTAGGGGTGTGTCCCGGCAGCCCGTTACTGCGAGGGAGGTCGGGCCCTGCCCTTGCCTCCACCCGCCACACAGCGCCTCGGGGACACGGGCTTCCGCAGGCAGAGAGGCCTGGGCTCAAACCCCCTGAGGTCTCCAGCAGGCTCCTGCTCTGAGCTTCAGGTTCCCAGCTGTAAAATGGACCCAACATCCCTGAGGCTCGGTGGGAGGGTAAGAGAGAGCGGCGGGCCGAGCCCAGTGCCGGCACGTCGGAGGCGATGTGCAAGTGGTGAGCGCCATTCTCTGTGCCAGGCCCGGCAGGGGCACAGGCGGCTGGGCGGGAAGCACAGGGGCCAGAGGGGCAGCTCTGGGGCTCCCCCAGCCCTGCTTGGTTTCGTCACTTCCTGCTCTGAGGGGGCGCCTCCCAGGGCCTGCCACCAAGGTAACTTTGAAAGCCTGGACCGTTGCCCTGACTTCCGCCCTCCCCTCCTCCGATCAGATGCAAAGCGGAAGTGAGCGGAGGTGGGCGCAGATAAGCCCATGCCTCAGAATCAGCTGAGGGCTCCTGGCAAACTGCCGCCGGGCCAGGACGGGGCCACTGGGACCCAGGCGAGGGAGAGATCCGAGCCTCCCAAGGCCCAGGCTGCCCTTCTGTAGAATGGGACAGCCAGCAAGAGGCCCTGCCCGGCGAGAGCACGCTGGATGCACTTAATAGAAAACCCCAGGAGGGGCTGTGGGCTGGACCCTAAGTTGTCGCTGGCAGACACAAGAGACGGACAGTTTGGACCTGTCATTTTATAGATGAGGAAACTGAGGCACATGGGACATGATAGCCTAAGGCCACTGAGCTCTGACAACTGAGGGGGGCCCTCAGCCCAGCCTGGCCCCTGCAGTCACCCTCCCAGCCTTGTCCATTCCTCCCTCCCTCCCTCCTCCTGCCTCTCAGCAGCCCCCTTGCCCTCTGCTCCCTGCCTTCATCCCTGCAGACGCTCCCAAGCCAGCAGCTACAGGGAAGGAAGGGGGGCACGGCAAGGAGGGGACATTTATTGAGCACACACTGGCAAGACAGACACTCAGCATATCTCAAGTGACCCCACAGCAACCCTAGGAGCATAGGCCTCTTCCCAGATGGCCAAGCTGAGGCTCAGAGAGGTGCTGTGACCCGCTCCACGCCACACAGCAGCACCAAGCCAGTGACCAGAGCCCAGGTCAGCCTGGAGACAAAGGCCCAATTTTTGGTTTACCACCCTCCACCTGCATCCACAGAGTTGAAGACTGAGGCCGCCCGTCCTGGGAAACCTGTCCCCAGATTCTGGGGTACAGGCAAGGGACCCCAGGAAACCCCACTTGCAGTCCTGCACCCTCCACCCAGGTGGCTTCCGGGGTGGGGTGGGCCGAGGAGAGCGAAGCTGTCCTCAGCACACCCCAGGGTGTTCCCTCCGGGTCCTGGGAGAAGGAGGCGACTCCTCCCAGCTGCACCCCAGGACACCTACATCTGCGGGGCAGGGCCTTCCCCGGGCGCCAGGGTGGGACAGTCTCGGGTGCCCAGGAGGGCTGCGAGGAAGTCCAGCCAGGTACCTACCCATCTCCCACCACCACACACTTGATGGCCTGCATTGTGTCTGGAGCCTGGGCGGCAGCAGCGGTGACAGCTCAGGGCCGAGCGTGTCTGCGGCACCAGGGGCGTGGAGAGGCTGGTGCGCCTGGCTGAGCAGCAGCGCGGGCAGGAGACAGGAGGAAGCGGAAGGGGAACTTGCCCAAGCGCTGCCCCACAGCCGTTTGCAGAGGGCGGGGCGTGCGGCCAAAGAGCAGCTGGGGCGCTCAGGTGCGGGGCTGGCCCTGCGTCCCCGTCCCCAGGCACCTGCTCGGGCTCCCGCTGGGGATCTGGGGCGTCCCGGCTGGAGGCTCCTGCCCTTGGAGCAGGCCCAGAGGTTGTTCTCCAAGAACTCGAAGTTTCCAAGAATTCTGCTCCCCTCGATTCTAAGCATAGCATTCAAAGAGTGCCTATTGTGTGCCAGGCACAGTAGCGGTGCTGGTGCTTCCAGCATTCGAGGGACACAGCCCGTCCCTGGAATTCACACTCTTTGGAGAGGGGAG